>JAJPUD010008444.1:35832-53101 GCA_023553655.1 Myrmecobius fasciatus | reverse complement strand
GAATAGCCTCTTATTTTGTCTCTTTGTCTCGTCTTTTTTTTATTCCAATCCATCCACCTCCTCATAGCTGCCAAAAGAACAAAATGACTATATCACTCCTCTTATGTCTCTTCTACTCCTCCCCCCCCCAAAAAAAATCCAGAGTCTCTTATAAACTGTAAGATCAAATAGAAACCTTTGTTTGTCATTTAAAGTTGGTCACAAAGTTATTTGGCATTTAAAGCTCTTTATACATTATAACACTCAATGTGTCCTATATCCAGCCAAATTGGCCTTCTCACGTGAAATTTCTTACATGTAACATAAGATTTTTGTTTTCCATAATTTTGCATTAGCTGTTCCTTGTGGTTTGAATGCACTACTTCCCCAACTTTGCTTCATGATTTTTTATTTCTTTATTTCTTTTAAGCCTTGATTTAAGCTACACCTTCTACTAGAAATTTGTACTGACTTCTTTAGGTGAGAGTAATTTCTTTCCTTAAATGATCTTTAATCTTGTCCCTTCACAGAAAATTTGATTTCCTTAAGGACAATTATATTTTTGTCTTTCTATCCTTAGCATTTAGTAAACAAAACAACCATCATAATGAGTTTCTGAGTTTATGCAACATTTCACACCTATGTAAGCTCATTAACTCTTCTGAATTTTATGTAGAGTTGAAAAACAAATTAACCACCAGGCTGGGGCTTTTTGTTAGTTTTTTGAAGATTATTATCAATATGTACTTGTCTTCTGTCCATTAATATGAATATCAACCTAAAAATGAATTTTCTCATAAATCATATTTTTAACCTCCCTAATCATACAATATGCATAATATATATATATATATATATGTATATATATATATATATATTTTTTTTTTTTGCTGAGGCAATTGGGGTTAAATGACTTGCCCAGGGTCACACAGCTAGGGAATGTTAAGTGTCTGAGACCAGATTTGAACTCAGGTCCTCCTGACTTCAGGGCTGGTGCTCTATCCACTGCTCCACCTAGCTGCCCCTATGCATAATATTCTTAACAATTAATTTCGTGTGGATCATTGATAGACCTTAGCTCAAATTATCTTTTTTTTCTTATGGTCTAGATTTTCCTCTATTCACTAAATCTAAGTCTGGTACCTCTTCTTTGTTAGTTATTTCCTATTTATCTTTTATCTATCTTGTTTGTACATATGGGCTTGCTTGTTGCCTTCCTTATTTGATTGTGAGTTTACTGAAGGCAAAGATTCTTTTGCCTCTCATTGCCTCCCCAGGGTTTAGCACAGTATCTGATGCTTAATAAATATCAATTGACTGACCAACTGTTACTATGCTCTTTAGTATAGGAAAAAATACATCTTTAAATGATAATAAAATACTCAAGTTTGTTATTTATATTCCATTTCCATACAGAAAAAAATCCAAAATTTAGAAACATAAGATGCTATATTTCAGAGTTTCTTCTCTTATGAACATGAAATATTTCAGCTATGAATTAAAAAGACAGCTGACTTTATTTGACTTCAGTCCAGAGTTGTGCTGGTAAATATTTAACAACTAAGTCTCTGAAAAAAAAAAGAAATATGCTTTTAATTTAAGCTATGTTAACACTTTTTATCACTTTCTTAAGTCTAAACAATCAACTAAACAATAAATCACTCCCTGATTTATAGTATTTGTCTCTTTTTAAATGCTCACACTGAAAATTTAGCAATCTGCATTTATGAGTCAGTAGTAGTTGGTTCTAGCTCACCACTATTTCAGTCCCTGATTTAAAAGTTACTCGGGTCAGAGTACTTTGTGGCAGTTGTCTTATTAATGTGGAGGTGGAGATGATAGTATTATTATCATCTCTTGCCAAATAAATTTCAGAAAATAATTTCTGTATGACTCAATCTTTTTTGCATGTTATTTAAATGGAATCTTTAACTTCTTCAAGCTCTCTTTAATATGTATATATGCATATATACATATTGATATGGAATTAGGGCTTATCAGCTCAGGCTCCATTTCTTACATGCAATTTTTACCAAATATTCCACCTCAATATGATCCCTATTTTTGAAGTCCTGAAGTACTTGTCGATATTTTACATCTGATACCTCTTTACTTGCATATATTGGCTAATAGCCAATGATTGTTTTATATTAGTCAGTCTTTTTTAAATAATAGCTTTTTATTTTCAAAATTCATACAAATATAGTTTTCAACACTCACTTTTACAAAACTTTATGTTCCAAATATTTCTCTCTTCTTTCCCCCTACCTTCCTCCTTTAGATGGCAAGTAATATATGTTAAACATGTGCAGTTCTGCTATATATATTTCCACATTTATCATGCTGCAGAAGAAAAATCAGATCAAAAAGGGAAAAAATGAGAAGGAAAAAACGCAAGAAAACAAGAAAAAAGATGAAAATACTATATTGTTATCCATCCTCAGTTCTCCTAGTCCTCTCTCTGGGTGCAGATGGCTTTCTCCATCATAAGACCATTGGAATTGGCCTGAATCATCTCATTGTTGAAGAAGACCATGTCCATCAGAATTGATCATTACATAATCTTGTTGTTGTGTACAGTGTTCTCCTGTTTCTACTCACTTCACTCAGCATCAGTGCATATAAGTCTCTCCAGGCTTCTCTGAAATCATCCTGCTCACCATTTCTTACAGAACAATTATATTCCATAATATCCATGTACTATAACTTATTCAGTCATTCCCCAACTGATGGGCATCCACTCAGTTTCCAGTTCCTTGATACTACAAAAAGGGCTGCTACAAACATTTTTGCACCTGTGGGTCCTTTCCCCTTTTTTATGATTTCTTTGGGATACTGACCCAATAGAAACATTGCTGGATCAAAGGGTATACATAATTTGATAGCCCTTTGGGAATAGTTCTAAATTGCTCTTTAGAATGGTTGGATCAGTTCACAATTCCACCAACTATATACTAATGTCCGTTTTTCTACATCCCTTCCAACATTTATCATTGTCTTTTCCTGTCATCTTAGCCAATCTGAGAGGTATGTAGTGGTAACTCAGAAGTGTCTTAATTTGCATTTTTCTAATAAATAGCGATTTAGAGCATTTTTTTTCATATGATTAGAAATGGTTTTAATTTCTTCATCTGAAAATTATCTGTTCATATCCTTTGATCATTTATAATTGGAGGATGGCTTGTATTCTTATAAATTTGAGTTGATTATATATTTTAGAAATGAGGCCTTTATAAGAACCCTTGGATATAAAATTTTCCAGTTTTCTGCTTCCCTTCTAATCTTGTCTGCATTGGTTTTGTGGTACAAAAGCATTTTCATTTAATATAATCAAGTTATTTATTTTGCATTTCATAATGTACCCTTGCTCCTCTTTGGCCATAAATTCCTTCCTTCACCACAGCTATGAGAGGTAGGCTATCCCTTGTTCTTCCAATTTGCTTATAGTATTACCCTTTATGTCTAAATCATGAATCCATTTTGACTTTATCTTGGTTTAAAGTGTTAGGTGTTAGTCACTGCCTAGTTTCTGCCACACTATTTTCCAATTTTCCCAGCAATTAATCAGTTTTTTTTCTTTCCACTAAGACTGTAAATTTTCTGAGGAACTAAGTTCCTTATATAAGTTGTTATATAAGAGATATGAGCTAAAACTATGAAGTGATAAGATTGGTTTTCTTGTGTGATTTGAGAAATCTTTATTTTTTTTATAATCTGCTACATAAGTCTTAATTTTTCCTTAATGAAAATGAAACAGTTTCTATAGAGGAACATGATAATTTTTTTAAAAATTTAAATCTCCTTTAAATATAAGTTCTTGAAATGCCTATTTTTATTTAACAATAAAAGTAATACCAAACTCAAATTGCATTTGTTTAATAATAATGTACTCAAATTTCATTCTGACCTACCTCTCAATCATAAATCTAAAAACAATTTTCAGTTTCTAAATATCCAAACCTATGCTCTGGGGGAGAAAAGGGAAAGGAATAAACATTTATATAGCCAGGCACTGTGTTAAGCTTCTTTTACAAATGTATCATTTGATCCTCACAAGAGCTCTTGTGAGGTAGGTGCAGTTATTCCATTTTACAACTGAGTAAATTTTAACAAGTCAAAATACTTCAGTAACCCCCCTACAATACCTACAATAACCTCTCTAGTCAAGAGTCAAGTGATTTATGACTATTAAATGTCTAAGGCTGGCTTTGAACTCAGATCTTTCTGACTCTATGGCTGATGCTTTTATCCACTCTGCTATATAATTATCTTACTCCTCAAGAAAATCACTTTAAATTTATATTTAAAAAGGAAAATTAATATAAAATCTTGTCAGTGAAAGGACATCACATGGTTTTAGTAAGTGGGTCATTGCACTCCTATTGTTACTAGCTCTTTCTTTAGTATGTTTCAAATAATTTTTTGGATCTCGTTACTAAGCCATAATAAAGATGCAGTAATAGAACAGTTACCTGAAAGCTCCTTATATCGTATACTAATAATATTATGATATACTTTCTCCCCTTCCAGTGCTTTTCATCTTCTTCCCTTCCCCCATCTCCCATCCACCCTCCCCCTTACCTTTGCTGCTAGCAATGTTTAGCCATGTTTAAATTGCAGCTGATGAAGCCTTCCCTGGCAGGCAGCCCAGAGCACAGCTCTTCTGTAGATTTCAGTCTCTTCAGGAGTTGCCTGCCTTCAATATAATGGGCAACACTGAAAGCAGCAAGGCATTCAATTGACAAGGTCAGAATGCCTTTCATTTCTGAAATAATCAACCAGTGTAACTCTTCCTCAGACCTGGGGAGAGAGAAGATGGAGGTCAAAAGAGCAATTACATTTCACATTGACTCTAGGAAAGGCTTAGAACACCAAAGTGAAAAGAAAAACAGATATAGCAGTACTTTCTTTCACATTCTATTTAGAGTCATTATTATTAAAAATGCACAACTACTCTTTGGAGAGGTAGCACCCCCCAAAAAACAAAACCCCCCAGCATTTTCTTCCAGTAGACGAGATCTTTCTTCTTAGACATTTAGTCTTGTCAGCATATTCCAAAGGAATGCAAATGAGCTACATGATGTAGAATCAGATGTTGAGAGCAAAGGCTATTAATTATGTTAAAAAATGTTAACCCTAGAAGATTGCATACCAAGCAATTTTACTAATTTCAATCTGTAATCAGTTGCTACATTAGCATAACTTTATTTATTTATCACTAAGGCAATAATTTAGAGAATATAATTTGGTTGGAAATGTCAGTAATTTTGCAGTGGCACCTTGTTATAAAGCTACCTCTATTTGACCTTACAGTTACTAGGCCTAATTATTTTAATTGTATTGATTGCACTGACCATTCTTGTGTTTAATTTAATTGCTCTGACTCTTTAACAGCTTGCAAAGCTGCATTATTAAGATAGATGCAAAACCCTTTTTAAAACTCATTCATTATTATATTCATTTTAATGTATTTTTAAAAATGCCAATTAGTTTGAAATTTATCAGAGACTTACAAATATCTTTAGTTAAGGATAGTGTTTTAAGAAGAAAATTGAATCTTTTCACAAATAATGTTAGAAAAATTAGTTAACAGTTAGTTAATAACTGTTCTGCACTCGCTTTATTAAAGTTGAATTAGATCATAGACAAAAAATTTAAATTCAAATTATGATGGCTTTCCAGTAAAAAAAAGTCTCTCATTTTAGAATTCTTTTAAAAGGTTCAATTACACTGAGTTCTTTTGTTGTCATCTAGAAAATGAAAATAATTCCTGTATAACATGATTTCGAACAATATAGATCAAAAATATAGTTGTCACACTTTGAGTCAGAGAAATTAGGGGTTTGTCACATGACAAAAGAAAGTTCTCCATGTTATATAAGGATACTTTAGATATTCACTTTATAGTTTTTCAAAATAAACATGTCTTGCAGGTCTTCATCAAGGCTTGATAAAAATGTGGAGGAGAGAGCCAGAAGGTTCCTATGTCTACACTATGCCATTAGATATTTCTCTCACAGATGACATCAGTTCATTATTCAATATTCCTTAAATACCTTTTTGCATTTCTCTCCTAGGCTTCACTGCTGACTCAGGATATTCTTCATCATGCTACTGAAGACTGTTCAATTGGGCAGTTCACTTCTCCTCTGGACTACTACTCACATTGGATGTATTCTTCATTTGTCAACTTTTCCCTCTGGTTAGCTTTCTCTCTTAGACCCTCTAACTTAAGGAGGAAGCCTATATTAATCATGTCCTTATTCTTCTCTGGACTGTACTTCTACCTACATTAGGTAATAGTTATTAGTCATATACAGTGATTGCTTATAGATGTCAGTTACCAAACCCTTGTCACAGAAATTTAATGCAAAGATATTTTCTCATTTGATCACTTCTTTTATCTTACAGGCATTCATTTTGTTCATGGAAAAGCTTTTCAATTTCAAGTAATCAAAGTTATTTATTTTATCTTTTGTAATTGCCTCAATCTTTTGTTCTGTTAAAAAATGCCTCTCCTAGACACAATTGTGAAAAGATTTGTTTCTACTTTAATTCTAATATGATCTTTAATATTAAGGTTGCATATCCATTTAGAATATATTATGGAATGTAGTGTGTAAGGGATTGTTCTAAGCCTAATTTCTGTCAGAAAACTTTCCAGTCAGTGTACCCAGCAATTTTTTCTCAAATAAGCAGTTTTTTCCCTAAGTAATTAATGTTTTCCAGTTATGACACTGAAATTATTGAGTTATGTTGTGAATATTTTCTTATTGCACTTAGAAGTTACCATAATTTTTATAACTCTAGTTTTTCCTAAAATTTGTTCGTTTTCTATTTTCTTTTATTGTTCTGCTAGACATCCAAAAATTAAGAGATATTTAAATCTCTCTTCACTGCTGTATTACTATGCCTTTTAGCACAGATGTTTTCTTTGCGAGTTTGTATGCTAAGACATTTGGAATATATAAGCTTATTACTGATATTGGTTTGTTGTCAATTGTTCCATCCAGAATAATTTGATTTCCTTGTTTATCCCATTTTATTTTATTTTTTTGAATGTTCGTTTTTGCTTTGTCAGATTGCATTATTGCACCTCCAGCTTTTTTTGGATTTCCTTGATGAATAATCATTTATCCTCCCCCATTCTCTCAGTTTTCATTTGCTTATCTTTGTTTTTTAAATGTGTTTCTTGTGAACAACAGATTGTAGGATTTTGTTTTCTTATCCAATCTGTCACTTTTTTATTGTTGTTGTTGGATTTTGTTGGATTTCTTGATCCATCACATTTAAAGTTATGACTTAGGTTTATATTTTCCTCCATCTGTCTCTAATATTTTTTAAGTTATATTTTTCCTCTTTTGCTGTAAACAGTATTGGGTTCCTTCAATTATTTTATCTTAATATTTTTAAAGATGGTCATATTCCAACTAGGTCATTTTCCCTCATCCCTGATCTGCTTATTTCATTTTTTACTCCTTTTCCCTTTGGAGTTTTGTTTTTGTTTTTTCTCATGCTTTTATCTGGCTATGTAGTTATGCCCCCTCTCCTTTTTCCACTCAGTTAAAGTAGTTCCCTACATTTTCTCCCCTTTAACTAAATTTGTTCATCTGTTTTTAAAACTTAATTTTGCACCCCCTTTCAGAAAGGATTTCTTCCACTTTCTTCATTATCTATCCTCTCATTCTGTCTCTTCTTCTTTTTCTTGAGGCAATTGTGGTTAAGTGACTTGCCCAGGGTCTCACAGCTAGGAAGTGCTAAGGATCTGAGGCCATATTTGAACTCAGGTTCTCCTGACTCTGGGGCGAGTGCTATATCCACTGCACCATCTAGCTGCCCCCTGTCCTCTATGCTTCTTTTCAAAAAGTATTTCTATCCCTCTTTTTATCATCTACCTTCTCTTTCTATCTACTCTAGCACTTCATTCTCTGATTCATGACTCCAATAATTGTCTGGGTTCTTTTTCTGTGTTCTTCATGTATTAAAGTTTTCTTAGATATTCATTGAAACCTCTTTCCTCTAGGCAGTTTCTTCCACTTCTTTCTAGAGTTTGCTCTTTGGATTCCTCTTTTCAACTGTACTTCAGTCTCAGAACAATTCTAGTTATTGCAGATGGCAGAGAGAATATTGCCCCATGGCATTGCTTCTGTCCCGACTTGCACCTCCTTATGCAGATCATCATTGATCTATATTCTCTTCAGTTGCCTTCCCTCCTACTTCCCACATTTGCCTGAAAATCTCCTCCTTGATTCATGGTCTTTCACTTCCCCAGATTTCTATAGCCACCAGGAGTTCCAATTTCTGCCCTCACAAGATACAAGCACTAGATCTCTCAGGTCACATCCAATGAAAGATCCCCATTTCCCTTTACAGATCATCTCCATTCACCAATAGAAACATTAATCACCAGCCCCCATCCCCACCACCAAAGCAAGACCTCTTTCTTTACTATCCTTCTTTTCCCTTTTTTTCTCACTCACTCTTAATCTCTCCTCTTTTTGTAACCACATATTCCTTTCATTGTTAGTCCTTGATTTGACCTGGGTATATAACAGTTCTTCTTAATCTCCTTACCCCTCCAACATGTACCCTCACTTGTTATAATGCAATTTCCCTTTATAAAATAGCACATTGATAACCCTGTAGGCAGTATGTCCCCAAGTTCTGTCAATAATGCCCCATGTCTGCCTTTATACGGTAACATTCACAGGTCTTTCATCTTTACCTCTATTTTCTTATCTATGTTTAGAAAGCAGTTTCTTACTCAATTCTTTATTATCACTTTATTGGTATTGCTGTTCTTGGATGCTGTATTAATTCACTCCTGCATTTTTGCTGACATGTGAATTAATCCCTTCCATTTTTGTTTTCCTTCTAAAAACATTTCAAATGCCTCTTTTTTAATATTGAAAATCTATCTTTTTCATGTGTGGTTTGGTTCAGATTTGTAGGGTAGGTCCCTCTTAGTTACACTATGATCTCCTTTGCTCTTTGGAATGTATTATTCCATTTTCTCTTATGTTTATTGGAGTTTGCAAGATGGTTTTGCATTATTAATTTTTTTCTCTGCATTTAAAAGCCTTTTTCCTGTTTACTTAAAAATTTTGTTGATTCTGAGTTAAATTTTAAAATTTAACGACTGTTTCTTGGACTTTGAAGCCTATTTTTCTCAAGGTGATCTTTACATTCTTTCAAATAGTATTTTATTTTCTAGACTCAGGAATTCTAGTCAGTTGTCTTCTACTCTCCCTGAATATAGTCTTAAGGTTTGTTTTTGTTTTGTTGTGTTCTTCTGGAAGACTTTTAATTTTTAGCTTTTTTCTATGCATTGTCTTCCACATTAATATATTTTGCATGCATAGTGATCATAATTTTTTTTCAATGCTTTTTTTCCCTTTGTTTATTTTTACTTCCCTTCTTTCTAAGAATCCTGGACTCTATGCATTTCTGGGGAATATCAGCATTGACTCATCTTGGGTTCTTCCAATGCTTAGTTGGGGTAGTCAGTCTTATATTGTTCCAAGATCTCAAGGACAACTTGTGTTGGGGTCCTGCAAAGTTTCAGGACTTCCATAGTAGTATGATCCAGGACAAAGTTTGAACACGAACTTTCTTGTGTGATCTCTGTAAACTCTTGAGCAAGTCTAAGCAAGTCACTTTTTGTTCTTTTTGCCATTGGTAGTTTCAATAGACTGCTTCTAGATCCAGCCACTGTTTGATCTCTGGGAAGCTCTGCAGGCTTTGAGTGACCAAACTTCAGGCTCCACTGTAGTCTGGATTCCTCCTCTGATTATTCCATTGAAGATTTCTTTTCTTTTCTTTTCTTTTCTTTTCTTTTCTTTTCTTTTCTTTTCTTTTCTTTTCTTTTCTTTTCTTTTCTTTTCTTTTCTTTTCTCTTCTCTTCTTTTCTTTTCTTTTCTTTTCTTTCTTTTTTTTTTTGCTGAGGCAATTGGGGTTAAGTGACTTGCCCAAGGTCACACAGCTAAGAAGGGTTAAGTGTCTGAGACCAGATTTGAACTCAGGGCTTCCTGACTTCAGAGCTGGATCCACTGAAGATTTCAACCTTAGCTAGAGATGAGAAATAAGTCTCTGTTCTGCCCCTGAGGTCAAAGTCATATAGTTACTTTTTATACATAAAATTATTTCTCATTCACTATACATCTAAAAGCCTTCACTATAAATATTCCTTTCCAGCACCTCTATATGCAAGTAACTTTCTCATCTGCTCTGGATCTATGATTCAGAACAAGATAGTGAATGATCGAACTTCCAAATGGCACTTGCACCTGTGTCTTTTGTTAGTTCAGGAATCCCCTGGGACAGCTTCTTATACCAATGCCTAAGGTCAACCCTCTTTCATTCCCTGGATTCTAGAATAATTTGACAATCTCCAGGCTCAGTTTCTGATGTCTTCAAACCTCTCTGTTTTCCTAAGCTCACCTGAGCTGGCAAAGTGACTTACTCTGATTTTATTTTTATTTCCAAATCAAAATTTGATTAGATACATTTTCCAGATTTTTGTCGAAGTGGTATGGTAGGAAAAGTGGGCTGTATCTCCTCCTTCATATCTTCCACCTTGGCTCTGCCTCTTTCTCTATGACTTTTCAAATAGAAATAACAATTGTTAATCAGTCACACTCAACAACTCAATTATTAAGCAGAGCATGCAATACTAAAATAAAGTACACATTTTGTGCCTGTAAGAAACATTGAGAATTTATAGAACATAGCAAATTTCTTCAAATAAAGAATGGTGATAGGAACTAATTTTAAAAAAGTAGTGTTTTGTTATTATATTTATTTTTACACATATATCTATAGATATTTATAAATACCTATATTTATATCTTAGGTTTTGGCCCATTCATAATCCTAAAATAATCTTGTCATTTTCTCCCTAATTTCCCCTATTTCTGCTTCAACAACCAACTAACTATTACTTGGTAAGAATTAAGGTCTGAATGGCAGCTGCCTTCTACCTTTCCCACCCCCTACTTTCTGGGCAATGAAATTTGTTATTGCTGTTGTTGCTATTGAATGGTTTCAGTGGAGTCTGACTCTGTGATGTCATTTGAGGTTTTGTTGGAAAAGATACTGGTGTAGTTTGTCATTTGCTTCTTCAGTTAATTTTATAGATGAAGCCTTGAGGCAAACAGGGTTGAGTGAGTTGTCCAGAGTCACACAGTTAATAACTGCATGAAGTCAAATTTGAATTCTCATCCTCCTGACTCCAGATCCTGTAATCTATCCATTGTGTAACATAGCTGATGATGGAATCTTTTGCAAGACAATTAAGAAATGTGTTAGTTCTTGAGGTTAACATTAATTTGTCACAATGAGACCTCTAGGAAATGTCTTAATAATCAAAGTTCCCACTTTCTTGCTCTATTTGTACTAGGTTTACAAATTTTTGTAATCATAATTATCCATATCCTTCTTTTTAGGAAGTCTGTAATAACTTTGTGAAAGTACTAGTACTTTCTTGATGCAGTTTTCCTGACGGTCCTGAATTAACCTGACATAGTTTCCTTTTGTGGTGAAAAAATTTTGACAAACTTCAGAGTATTAAAAATAAATTTATTAATTGGACTGGCTAATAATAAATTAATGATCAGTGACATTTCTCAGGGATCAAAGATAAAAGGCAATGTCACTTTCAAACACTGCATTTCCCTTTTTACAGATCTTCTGATTTGTAAATGGCAACTCTGATTGGTGGGTATTTAATAAAGAGGTAGGCTAAGAACTCTCATTTCCTCTGGATTACTTCATCTTTGAAGTGGGGTTGGAGAGCTGAAGAATGAGGCTTTGTCAGGAGATTCAATATTCTCCAGCAAACTGGGCAAGCAAACTCTTCTTGTATCAAGATCTCTGTGACTTTATTTCTCCTTTATGACACAGGCTGCCCCAACTCCAGTGAAAGGATTGAGGTTGCAAGAGTAGCTCTTGCTGATTCTGGGTAGCTTTAACCATCTTAGTTTAGTTTTTATTTATGAGATAAACAGAAAGGCTAGATCCTGGAAAAAAAACTGAAATATGGCTAAGTCACCCTCTGGAAGTATTTTATTTCTGTGTGAACTAAACTTAAAAGTGGGAAGTTTAAATCTAGAAGGAGCCACTGCTAATTAATATTAACAAATAATATATTAGAATTAATTTTCCTCACTTTCCCTACATAGTCTGCTTAGTCTCAGTTTCCCTAATGTAGCTTCCTGATCTAGGGTACGTAAAGTCCCAGTCTCATGATTGAAGTCTCTCAGACTTTGTGGGTGCCTGAGACTATGCAAGTCACACTATCCTAATGATTTACTAACCAGGAGTAATTTACAGAAGATGTCAAGGTGGGGCTATATGTAGGAAAACTAAATGCCATTTTTTCCTTGCTACATATCCTTGTTTTGTTGGGGCAGAGTACACCTTCTCCTTTGTAAAATATTCAGTCATTTACAAGTACCTCATTTTCTTCCAAAATTGAATCTGAACTAAGAGTGTGCTGGCTTTTGAGTTTTATCTATAGTACTCTTAAAGTATTATGTTTTCTTTATTTTTCTCCTTTTGGTTTTACCCTTCTGTTCCTTATTCTGTTTTCAGCTAAAGATTTGTGGATTTCTGCCATGATGTAAATAAAGCAGGGCCATTTCCCTTCTATTATATCTATGAAATGTAAGCTCTTGACATTCTCCTTTTACCTTGTCACAATCTATGCTATATCATATTTTCTCCTATACATGTAACATCTTCCCTATTCTTGTATGTTATAAATTCCTTCAAATTAAAGAATTTGCCATTTTTTTATCTTTGTATCACCAACATCTAGCAGAGTGGTTCAGACATAATTTTTGTTAAATTGAATTGCATTTATTTATCTGAAAATGGAAACTTTTCCTTTGCCATAATTCAGTTATGAGATCCATTTGACCAAGCTTCAGTGCTATGTGATGCTATTTACTTCCTTATATTGAAACTTTAAAATTTATGACTTGTAATTAATTATGCAATAGAATTTAGACATTTGTATTTGTCACTATTGTCCCCAAACTTCTTTCCTTTTGTATATTCATGAGAATTACGGGGCCAATACTTTTACTATTATGCATATTTCTGTGTAATGTCTCCTTTCTTTGATAGTATTCATTTTATAATATAATCTGACATTTTACTCTCTCCCATTCATATTTTGGTTGAAAGTCATTTTGATCAGTTCTTAAAATTTTCTTGATAATATACTTTGAAAATATACTCTTTTGTTGCCAGAAATCTATCATTTTGAAAAGAATAATAATGATAATTAGAATTTACATAATGGTTTGATAATTGTTAAACATTATATATATATATATATATATCATTTGATCTTAACAACCCTGTAGTAGGTATTATTATCATCTTATTTTACAATTTATTGTAATTTACAATATAAATTTATTTTAATTTTTTAAAATTTATTTTTAATTTATTATTAATAAACTTATTGTTATATATATGATATATAATACAATAATAAATTTGTTATTAAATTTACAATTTATTGAAGTTCAGAGAGGCTAAAGTATTTGCCCTGTCACATGATTCATGAGTTTCTTTTCTTTTTTTGAAGTAGTGTTTTTTTTTTTCCCAATTTCATGTCAAGACATTTTTTAGCATTCATTTTTACAAGATTTTGAATAACAAATTTTTTTCCCATCCCCTTTTCCTAAAATGGTAGGCAATTTGATATAGGTTATACATGTACTATCATATAAAATGTATTTCCATATTAGTCACATTTGGAAAAAAAGAAACAGCTCAAAAGAAAAAACCCACAAAAAAAAAGAATAAAGTACATGAAAAAAATAAGTTTTTAACTGCATTCAGAGCTCATCAGTTCTTTATCTGGATGTGGATAGCATTTTCCTTTATGAGTTTTTGGTACTTATCTTGAGTCATTGTGTTGCTGAGAAAAAGTCATCTATAGGTGATCATCAGAGTGCTACTGATACTGTATATAAATGTTTTTCTGTTCTGTTCATTTCATCAATATATCTAAATCTTTCCGTATGTGTGTGTGAGAGAGAGAGAGAGAGAGACAAAGACAGAGAAATTTGCCTGTTCATTTCTTTTTGTAAATTAGTCTTCCATTATATTCGTAGACTACAGAATTTTAGTCATTCCCTAAGTGATGGGGATTCCCTCATTTTCATATATTTTGTTATCACAGAAAAGGCTGGTATAAATATATATTTTTTCACATTTAGGTTCTTTCCCCTTTTTATGATCTCTTTGGATTCCAGACCTAGTTGTGCTACTGCTGGATCAAAATGTGTAGACAATTAAGTTGCCCTTTAGCCATAATTTCAAATTGCTCTCCTGAATGACTAGTCAAATCACAAAGCCACCAATAGTGCATCAGTGTCCCAATTTTCCCACATATTCTCCAATACTTATCATTTTCCTTTTTTTCTTCATATTAGCCAAGTTGATGGGTGTGAAATATTATTTTCATGTTCTAATTAATAGTGATTTAGAGCATTTATTCATATGCCTATAGATAGCTTTGATTTCTTCATCTAAAAACTTTTTTATATCCTTTGACCATTTATCAATTAATGAATGACTTGTAGTCTTAAAAATTTGAATCAATTCTCTTTATATTTGAGGAATGATGTTTTTATCAGAAATATTTGCTGTAAAAATTGTTTTCCAGTTTTCTGCTTTCCTTCTAATCTTGGTTGCATTGGTTTTGTTTGTGCAAAAGTCTTTTAATTTAATATAATCAAAATTTTCTATTTTACATTTTGTAACCTATCTCTTGTTTGGTCATGAATTCTTTCCTTCTTCCTAGATCTTAAAGATAAATCATTTCTTGCTCTTCTAATTTGCTTATAATAACACTCTTTATATCTAAATCATGTATCCATTTTGACGTATAGTGTGAGACATTGATCTATACTCAGTTTGTATCCTATTGTTTTCCAGTTTTCTGAGCAGTTTTTGTCAAATAGTGGGTTCTTATCCCAAAGGCCAGGGTCTTTCAGTTTATTAAATATGATGTTTATCTTCTGTACCTAATCTATTTCACTGATTTATCATTCTATTTCTCAGCCAGTACAAGATAATTTTGATACTTATTGCCTTATAATATAGATCTAGTATTGCTAAGACCACCTTCCTTTGTATTTTTTTTTTCATTAATCCCCTTTATACTCTTGATAGTTTGTCCTGGATAAATTTTGTTTTTTTTTCTAGCTCTATAAAGTAATTTTTTTTGATAGCTTGATTGTCATAGTACTAAGTAAGTTACTTAACTTAGGTAGAATTGTCAGTTTTATTATATTAGCTCAACCTATAATTCCATAGTTCTTTTTCTGGATGCAGACAACATTTTTTTTAATCCAAAATCTATTTGGATTGCCTTGGATCATGTTATTGTGTACAATGTATTCTTGTTTCTGCTTGTTTTGCTCAGCATCATTTTGTGCAAATATTTCCAGGCCTTTCTAAAATCAGCCTGTTCAACAGCTTTTATAGAACAATAATATTGCATTATTTTCATATACCACAACTTGTTCAGCCATTCCCTAATTGATGGGCATCTACTCATTTTCTATTTCTTTGCTACCACAAAAAGAGCTTCTACAAACATTTTTGCATGTGTGCATCTTTTCCCTTCCTTTATGATTTTCTTGGGATACAGATTTAGTAATGGAACTGTTGGGTCAAAGGGTATGCACAGTTTGATAGTCATATCAGGAGTATAGTTCCAGATTACTCCACCAGCAATGCATTAAGATCCCATTTTTCCCACATCCCCTCCAACATTTATCATTATCTTTTCCTGTCATCTTAGCTAATCTGAGAGGTGTGAGATGGTATCTTAGTTGTTTTAGTTTGCATTTTTCTTATCAATAGTGATTCAATGATTTTCATTGGACTATAGATGGCTTTAATTTCATCATCTGAAAATTGTCTCTTCATATCCTTTGACCATTTACCAATTGGGAATGACTTGTATTATAAATTTCTCACTGTTCCTTATATATTTTAAAAATGAGACCTTTATTAGAAATATTAGCTGTAAAGATTTTTCCCAGATTTGTATTTCTTTTTTAATCTTGTTTCTGTTAATTCTGTTTGTGCAAAACCTTTTTAGTTTAATGTAATCAAAGCTGTCCATTTTACCTTTCACAATGTTCTCTACTTCTTCTTTGGCCATAAATTTCTCCCTTATTCAAAGATCTGAAATTATCCTTTGTCTCCTAATTTGTTCACAGTATCATCCTATATGCCCAAATCATGTATCCATTTTGACCTTATTTTGGTATGAGATGTGAGATGTAGGTCTATTCTGAATTTCTGACATATTATTTTCCAGTTTTCCCAGCAAATTTTGTAAAATAGTGAGTTCTTATTCCAGAAACTGCAATTTGGGGATTTATCAAATACTAGATTGCTAGAGGTCTTGATTATTGTGTTGTGTGTATCTAATCTATTCCACTGATCCTCCACTCGACTTCTTAGCCAGTACCAAATAGTTTTGATGAATACTGCTTTATAATATAGTTTTAGGTTTGGTAAGTTACCGTCCTTTGTATTTTTTTCATTAATTTCCTTGATATTCTTGATCTTTTGTTCTTCTAGATGAATTTTGTTATTGGAATTAATGGTTCTTTGAATGTTTGGTAGAATTCACTTGTGAATTCATTTGGCCCTGGAAATTTTTTCTTAGGGAATTCATTAATGGCTTGTTCAATTTATTTTCCTAAAATGGTACTATTTAAGTAATTTATTTCCTCTTCTGTTAACCTGAGCAATTTATATTTTTGCAAATATTTAACCATTTCAGTTAGATTGTCAGATTTGCTGCCATACAGTTGGGCAAAGTAGCTTATACTTTTTGCTTTAATTTCTTTTTCGGTTGTTCAATAGTTTTCTTAGTTCTCTTTTATTGAGTTTCAGAATCTCTAATTTGGTATGTAAATATGGTTTTTTAATTTGCTATTTTTCTAGCTTTTTTGGTTGCATACCTAAATCATTGATCTCTTTTTTCTCTATTTTATTCATGTTACTATTTAGAGATATAAAATTTCCCCTAAAAACTAGTTTGTCTACATCCCATAGGTTTTGATATGTTGTCTCATTATTGTCATTCTCTTGAATGGAATTCTGAATTTTTCTGTGATTTGTTGTTTGACCCTATCATTCTTTAGAATTAGATCATTTAATTTCTAATTGGTTTTTAGTCTATCTTTCCCTGGCCCTATATTGATCCTATTAACCTCCCTAGTTGCTTTCTTGTTTATCTTGTGGTTAG
>JAJPUD010008444.1:6363-31091 GCA_023553655.1 Myrmecobius fasciatus | reverse complement strand
TTTGTCTTTTTTTTTTTTGCTGTGAGTGATTCTTTTTTGGTTTTTGTTTATTTTTTTGTTTAATTTTTTTTTAAATTAAAGCTTTAATCCGAGAAAGGAAACACAATGCAAGCAAACATCAATAGAGAGTGTCAAAATGTTATATTGTGGTCCACATTTCACATCCCTCTCTCTGGGTGTATATGGCTTTCTTCACTGAACAATTGGAACTGTTTTGAAACATTTCATTGTTGCAGAGAGCCACGTCCATCAGAATTGATCATGATATAGTATTGTTGTTGCCTCCCATAATGATCTCCTGGTTCTTCTCATTTCACTCAGCTTCAGTTCATGCAAGTCTCTCCAGGCCTCTCTGAGATCATCCTCCTGGTTGTTTCTTATAGAACAATAATATTCCATAACATTCATACGCTATAATTCATTCAGCCATTCTCCAATTGATGGGCATCCCTTCAGTTTCCAGTTTCTAGCCACTACAAAAAGGGCTGCCACAAACATTCTTGCACATGTGGGGCCCTTTCCCTCCTTTAAGATCTCTTTGGGATATAAGCCCAATAGAAACACTGCTGGGTCAAAGGGTATGCACAATTTTATAACTTTTTGGGCATAGTTCCAAATTGCTCTCCAGAATGGTTGGATCCATTCGCAGTTCCACCAACAATGTGTGATTCCTGGTTGTAATCCTAGTTCCTTTATACTTGTGAAATATTACATTTTAAGTCTTCTTATCCTTTAATACAGAAGCTGCTAAATCTTATGTTATCCTGATTGTAGCCCCATGACATTTTTTCCTTGACTTAGGAAGACTGAAATTTGGCTATAAGATTTCTGGGAGTTCTCATTTTGAGATCTCTTTAAGGAGGTGATTGTTGAATGTTTTCCATTTCTGTTTTACTTTGGTTCTAGATTATCAGGACAGTTTCCTATAATAATTTCTTGAAATATGATATCTAGGTTTTGTTGTGTGTGTGTTTTTTTTTTTAACATGGCTTTTAGGTAGTCCAACAATTCTTAAACTTTCTCTAGTCAATCTATTTTTCTAATTTTTTTCCAATTTTTCTTTTTTGGGGGGGTGTTGTTTGTGTAAAATATTTTTAATCTAATATAGTCAAAATTATCCATTTTGCATTTTATAGTATTTCCTAGTTCTTCCTTGGCCATAAATTTCTCCCTTGCCCACAGATCTGAGAGGTGGATTATCCCTTGTTCTCCTAATTTGCTTATTGTTTTACCATTTATGTCTAAATCATGAACACATTTTGACCTTGTCTTGGTATAGGGTTTTAGATGTTGGTCAATGGCTAATTTCTGCCATACTATTTTCCAGTTTTTCCAGGAATTTTTGTCAAATAGTGAGTTCTTATTCCAGAAGCTGGAGTGTTTTGGTTTATTAAACACTAAATATAATGCTTGCTGATGATTTCATATAGATAGTACTTATTGTTTTAAGGAAAACTCCATGTATTTATATGACTTCTGGTGTTTTTTAATAAGAATGAGTGTTGTAATTTGTCAAATTCATTCTCTGCATTTATTGAGATAATCATATAATTTCTGTTAGATTGGTTATTTATGTAGTCAATAATGACAATATTTTTCTTTATATTGAACCAGTCCTGCATTCCTGGTATAAATCCTACTTGGTCACAATGTGACCTGGTGATAATTTGTTGTGATCTCTTTGCTAAAACATTTCATTTAATATTTTTGCATTAATATTCATTATGGAAAATTGTTTATAATTTTCTTTCTCCGTTTTTGCTTTTTCTGGTTTAGGTATTAGCATCATACTATGTCATAAAAAGAATTTGGTAGGACTCTTTCCCCTAGCTCTCTGAATAGTTTATATAGTATTGGAATTAATTGTTCATTCACTTGTAAGGCCATCTGGCTCTGGAGATTTTTTCTTAGTGAGTTCACTAATGGCTTATTCAATTTCTTTTTCTAAGATGAGAGTATTTAAGTAACTTATTTACTCATATGTTAATCTGGGCAATCTATATTTTTGTAAGCATTCATCCATTCTACTTATATTATCAGATTTATTGGCATATATTTGGGCAAAATAGGTACTAATTATTGCCTTAATTTCCTCTTCATTGGTAAATTCACCCTTTTCATTTTTCATAATGATAATTTTGGTTTTCTTTTTCTAATCAGATTAACCAAAGGTTATGTATTTTGCTGTTTTTTTTTCATAAAACCAACTCAGTTTTGTTTATTAGTTCAATAGTTTTCTTAGTTTGAAAATCATTAATCTCTCCTTTTATTATCAGAATTTTTAATTTGGTATTTAATTGAGATTTTTAATTTGTCCTTTTCCTACCTTTTTTAGTTGCAGGCTCAATTAATTGCTCTATTTTATTCAAGTTAGCATATAGAAATATAAAATTTTTCTAAGGAACTGCTTTGGCTGCATCCCATACATTTTGGTATATTGTATCATTACTGTCATTCTCTTGGTTGTAATTATTATTTCTATAATTTGTTGTTTGATCCACTCATTCTTTAAAATTAAATTATTTAATTTCCAATTGGTTTTTAGTCTATCTTTCCATGGCCTTTTATTGAATGTAATTTTTATTGTAATTTTATGATCTGAAAAGGATGAATTTCTGCCTTTGATTGTGAGGTTTTTAATGCTCTAATATATAGTCAATTTTTGTGTAGGTGTTATGTGCCACTAAGAAAAATATTTCATGCTATCCTCATTCAATTATCTCCAAAGGGGCATCATACCCAATTTTTCTAGAATTCTATTTACCTCCTTAACTTCGATCCTGTTTATTTTTTAGTTAGATTTATTTCCTTCTGATAGAGGGACATTGAGATCCCTCTCTAATGTATTTTTGCTGTCTACTTCTTCTTGCAACTTAGTTAACTTCTCTAAGAATTTAGATACTATACCTCTTGTTATGTTTAGGATTGATATTACTTCTAGAGGGTACACTTTAGCAAGATGCAGTTTTCTTCCTTATCTCTTTTAATTAGGTCTATTTTTGCTTTTGTGAGATCTTAGATCAGGATCACTATCCTTACTTTTTTTTTAATTTCAGTTGAAGCATAATAGATTCTGGTTCAGCTTTTTCCCCTTTACTTTATATGTATCTCTCTACTTCAAATGTGTTTTTTGTAAACAACATATTGCAGGATTCTGGCTTTTAATCCAGTCTGCTATCTGCTTCCATTTTATGGGAGAGTTCATCCCATTCACATTCATAGTTAAAATTATTAGCTATGTATTTCTTGCCATCATATTTGTCCCAAGTTATACTTTTCTTTCTCCTTTCACTCTTTCTCTACTCATCAGTGTTTTGTTTCTGCCCACCACCTCCCTCAATTTGCTTTTCATTTTTTTAGCCCTTCCCTCTTTCTTATCCTTTTTCCCTTCTATTTCTGCTCTCCTTCATTAGCCTCCACTTTCCTTTCCCCTTTCTCCTTCTACTTTACTATAAGGTGAGAAAAATTTCTGTGCCATACCGAGTATATATGTTATGCCCTCCCAAAGAGATTTTCTTTTAACTGACAGGACATATGTGTACAAAAATTTTTATAGTTGTTCTTTTCATGGTGGCAAAGAATTGGAAATCAAGGAGATGTCCATCAATTGGGGAATGGTTGAACAAGTTATATATGGTTGTAATAGAGTAGTATTATGCTATAAGAAATGACAAGCAAGATGCTCTCAGAAAAACATGGAAAGACCTACATGAACAGATGCAAATTGAAATGAATGAAATCAGGAGCACTATACACAGTAACAGCAATTTTATGTGATGATCTATTATAACTAACTTAGCTATTCTCAGCAATACAATGATCCAAGACAATTCTGTAGGACTTATGTCAAAAGATACTTTCCCTTTCCAGAAAAAGAACCCAGTAAAACCTGAATACAGATCAAAGATACTCTTTCTTTACTTTATTTTTCTTGGATTTTTTGTGTTTTCTTTCATAGAATAACTAACATTGAGATGTCTTTTGTTTGACTACATATGTAAAACGCACATCAATTTGCTTGCTTTTTAAATTCTTCAGGATAGAGGTAGAGAGGACTCAAAATTTAAAAAAAAGAATGTTAAAATTGTTTTTACATGTCATTGGGAAAAATAAAATATTAAATATCATTAAAAGGAAATAATGAAAACAATGTATAAGTGCTACTTTCCAGATGAATTTACAAAAATGTAGATATACTCATGGAAATATATTTTTAAAACTTTTTTGTCTATATGGAAATATTAGTAAATAATATTTCTCCATTCTAAAGTCATTTACTGATTTTTCTTTTTAGGAGAGTGAAAAGAATAAAGGATAGGCCTTTTTATTAAAAAGGAATAAGGGTGAAACTAAACTTAACTCTTGGTTAGATGAGATGAATGCCTCCCCAACAGACTTCCCCTGTGTGATTAATTCACAGTATTTGAAGTTATAATTATGTAAAATATGGTCATTTGTTCCAGCCCAATAGAAATATGCCATGTGAATTTAAATAAGTTGATCATTTCAGGGAAATTAGTTATTTGCATTAAATCTAGATCTAGCTGTTCCATGATGCACCTGGGGACAATGTCTTTTCTTTTGAAATTCAAGGTTAAGCTATTAATAACAAGAAGGAACTCTTCACAAGAAATGGTCCAGGAAGGAACTGAATTTTACATTTCATTTAAAAATGACCTACAATAAGTCTGCCTTTTGTAATTGCACCTGCTAGTTCTCACTCTTCTGCTATTGGGCTGCCACTAAGACTGAAGCCTTTGTCTGTCTTCTGTTCTCTGCATCCACTGAGACCTGCTTTTGCATGCACTTCTGTTCGCTTCCATTAGGGACAATCTTATTGTCCTTTGTCTGCTAATTTTTACTGTTCCTGGGCCTATGTCTGTCCGTTCCAAGATCAGGACAATTGCCACTACTTGGACTTGAAGTTTTGTAATCTTGAGCTAAATCAACATGTTCTTACAGATCTGAGTACTATTGCTTGCCACTACTGGGACATTTTTTACTCCTCTATGGCAGATTTGTACTTTGTAGAATGTTGTTACAGACCTGTTCTACCACTGCTCTGTTGTGCTTCAAGCATTGTGGTTCCTATTCTGCTTCACCAATATTAGAGGAAGAACAAAAATTAACACAAAAAGTAAGTTAGAGCCTCCCCTGTGCTAAAACAATTGCCATGTGTAAGCAGTAGCAATTTCTAAAGGGAATGGATTTTTTCTCTATGGGGATCTCTAATTAGAAATTTCAGAAAGAGAGAACTACATTCATAGTTCAAGGTTTAGAGAAGAAATTTTAAAAACTGATCCAATGTAGAATCTTGATGGCAGAGTAGGAAAAAAATAGTCACTCGCATGATTCTAGCTGTCTACTGAGCAAAGAACAAGTTCCAAAAGAAAACAAAATTTGCATCTCTAAAACTAGGAGTCAAATTGAGACTTATTTTAGTCTACAATCCATGGTGAAATCCTGCAATGGAATAAACCAAGAAGAAGACTCAGACAAAAGGAGAATCTGAAGTTTAGTTAACTTCAATTTTTTAACTCAATCTCAAAGTTTTTTTTTTTTTTTTAACAAGCTAATACTAGCTGAGTAAAATAGCAGTCTATTGAATTACCTAAATAGCAATAAGCCAGCAGACCTGAACCTAGGTTATACATTTGCCAAACTTAGACAAAGTGGGAAATGAGAAAACTTAACCCAGGATTACATCAATTTGGGAGAATTAAAAAGTTACAAGGCTCTATTCTGAAGTTTGAAAGTCATAGAAGAATGTAAGAAGGTGGAAGTTCAGTTCAGACATTCCTTCAAGAAGTGGTCAAATAAATTACAAAGTTAGAAAGTGGGTTGATAGAGTGAGCAAAACAAAAACAAAAACAAAAGAAAACAAAATCTGCGAAGAGGAGATATTTTGGAGACAGGGAATCTCAAGACACAAATTTAGAAGGGAAGGACCCCAAAACATTCATAAGCAGAGCCTCAAAAATGCAGATACCACAGACCATGAAATTATATCATAAAACATATATTCACCAAATGGTACAACATTCAACTTCTTAAAGATTCTTAAACTTAAGTAAGTTATAGAAGAAAATAGACAATAAAACAGTAGTGGGAAATCTCAACTTTTGCCTTTCAAAATTTCCTAAATCTAACCATAAAATAAATGAGAAAGAAGTTGGGATGCATAGAATTTTAGAAAAGTTAAGTGTGATAGACTTTTGAAGAAAAAAATTGGATGGGAACAGAAAAAGACAGATTTTACAAGCAAGAAAGTAAAATTTAATTCTTAAAAAAATCTTGCATGTCTCTTCCGGCTCTTTGCTAAGTAAAAATAATGAGTAATTAAGGGAGAAAGAACTTGGCCATAAATAGGGAGAGAGATGATCTGGGTTCATAATCAGAAAAAGATAATGAAGTTTAAAAAACACTCTTACGTCAAAGAAAAATATCAAATGGTAGCAAGCCCCAAAAGCGTTCTTAGAAGAACTAAAGCAGAACTTTAAAAATCAAAGAGAAGGGGAAAATTCAGGAAAAAAAAAAAGAACTGGAAGCTAATCTCTGGTTCACCAGAGTTGACCAAAGCAAGCCAGAGATAGGAGAGTCAACAATCAAATCGAACTTTAATTTCAGAGAGGAAAATGTTTGCAAGTGGAAATCCTCAGAAATAGGGCTTTTATATGAAAACCACAAAAAATTGGAAGCACAAAACAGTCATTTTTAAATTTTGAGTTAACAATTGCCACAGTTGGCTTTTTTATTTGGGCGGGGGGGGGAACAATACAGAGATTCTTGGATCTTATGGGAATACTCTCTACGTTATTAAAAAAGTTGAACCTTGTGGTTGTCTCAAGTCATTAAGGTCATTGAGCCATAGAATTAGAGTTAGAATGGTGGGAACAAAAATACAGTATGTGATTTGGTTCACTTTGCATATTAGGAGGAGATTTGATACATCACTTTTTGTTGCAGCATGTCAGCTGCAGTACCCTGAGAGCCCATGGGAAACAGATATAAAAGCAATAAAAAATTATATGATCTTGCCATAGGGTGAGATCATCCAGAGGGTGAGCACAAGTGATTGTTATTATTCCAAGTTCAGAGTACAACTTGCTTGTTGGACCTTAGCTCTGGAAAGCAGGGTATCTCTTAATATCTTGATAAGAACAATCCAAGAAAATCAAGAAAATGATGCAAAGGAAGTTAAACAATTGGAAAAAGAAATTTTAAAAAAAAACTAATGGAAGAAATAATTCTTTAAAAACTAGAATTGGGCAAGGGGACACTAGTGACATTATAAGATACCAAGAAGTAACAAAATAAGGATCACTAGTATGTCTGAGTTGAGCAAGATTCATTCTCCCTCCTAATTGGTTGATTCTCATTCCCAAGTTTTTTCAGCCTGTTCTTGATAATAAAGAAGTTGAAGGAAATCAAGATGATTAGTACAATTATCTATTCCATTTGCACAATAGTGAGCAACTTTAACTTTCCCTTCTCAAAGTTAGATAAATCTACAAAAAATAAACAAGTTAAAAAGTTGAATAGAATCTTAGATAAGCTAGAAATGATATAATTCTGAAGAAAATTTAATGAGACCAGAAAGGAATATGCCTTTTTTGCAGTAGTACGTTACCTTTACAAAAATTGGTCATATATTACGGCCCAAAAACTTTATAGTAAGATATAGAAAAGTAGAAATATTAAATGCCCATTTTTCATATTACAATGCAATTAAATTATATTCAGTAAGGGATCATGGTTAAAAACTAATTGGAGACTAAAAAGCATAATCTTAAAGAATTAGTAGATTAAAGAATAACTCATAGAAATATTAATTTTATTAATGATTATTAAAATTGAGACCTAAAATTATAAAAACCTATGGGATGCAGCAAAATTTATATACCTGAATGCTTATATCAATAAAACAGATAAAGAGCAGACAAATGTACTGATTAAAAAAAAAAACTAGAAAAAGTACAAGTGAAAAATCTCTAAACACCAAATTGGAGAATATTATGTAACATATCATCTGTCAGATTTATATATAGGAGAACAGTTCATAAATAAACAAGAAATAGAGAGCATTGTGAGATGCAAAATAAATAATTTTGGTTACATTAAATTTAAAAGGTTTGTACAAATAAATATAATTGGGTTTAGAAGTAAAACAAAATTATTATTATTATTTTGCTTTTTGTAAGGCAATTGAGGTTAAGTGACTTTCCCAGGGTCGTAGAGCTAGGGAATGTTAAGTGTCTGAGACCAGATTTGAACTCAGGTCCTCCTGACTTCAGGGATGGTGCTCTATCCACTGTGCCACCTAGCTGCCCCTAGTAAAACAAAATTAAGAGAAAAATTTTATAGACAATTTCTCAGATAAAGGTTTCATAACTCAAATGTATAAAGAACTTTGTCAAATTTATAATACTATAACTCATTCTCTAATGAGAAAATAAAGGATATGAGCAGGCAACTTTTTCATAAAAAAATTGAACCTGGGATGATATTGGGAAGATGGCAGAATAGGTCAAAAATTTTTAAGCTTTCCAGATTTCCTCTATAAACAGAGCAAATTTGTACTTCAAGATGCACACAGGTTGATGAAAAACAAAGATTTGGGACAAAAGAGGAATCCTCCTGGGACAACTGAGAAGATTTGAAGAAAGACCTTAAGATGGAGTTTAACCACTGTGAAGTGTAAACATGCCGAGGCTAGCTCCATGTCCTAGGTCTAGCTAGATTTGGCTGGAGCTCCCCTCCAAACCATAAGAACTTTCACCTCCTGGACAATAGGTGGAATGGGGTTCTGAGTCTGGGAAGACTGAGGAAACTTCTGCTGACTGGGAATGTCAGGCCCAGCTCTGCTGATGAGAGGAGGCCAAGAAGGAACCAGTACACCTAGTAAGTGCAGAAGCAGGGGTGGAGGGACTCTGCTGGCTGCAAGCATTTGGAGGAGGGTGGAGCTTTTGGTTTCAGGCTCCAGGTCAGAGACAGTTGAAGTGAAGCTAAACCCAGGCTTAGAGATGCTTTCACTAATAGTTCTCACTTAAATAAATAAATAAATAAATAAACAGACAAAGGAGAAAGAACCCAACCACAGAAACTTATCATGGGAATAGGGAAAATTGGGTTCTTCATCAGAGGAAGACAGTGAAATAAGAAAAGCTTCTTCTGCCTCACAGAGTAATGTTAAAAAGCTATCTGCCCAGAAAGAATTTATAGAAGAATTCAAAAAAGACTTTAAAAATGAAGTGAAAGAGATTGAGGAAAAACTTTTTAAAAAGTAGAAGCATCCAAGAAAAACAAGATAATCAAGTAGAAACAGGAGATACAGACTTAAAGAAGAAAATAATTCTTTGAAAATTAGAATTCTGTAAGGAGAAATTAATGAAGTTATAAAAGAACAAGAAATAACAAAACAAAATATAAGGAATGAAAAAAAGAAAATGGAATGTGGAACTTCGTCTAAGAAAAACAACAGATCTGGAGAACAGATGAAGAAGAGAAAATATAAGAATAATTAGACTACCTGATAGCTGTGACCAAAAAAAAAAGAATAATGCAAGAAATAATCCAAAAAAATTGTTCTGGAGTGATAGAACATCAGGGGAAAGTAGAAAGAAGAAAATCCACCAATCATTGCCTCAAAGAGATTCTTTGTGAATAACGCATAGAAATATTATTGCCAAATTTGAAATCCCAGATCAAACAGAAAATTTTACAAGAAACAAGAAAAACAATAATTCTAATAAACTGGAGGCACAATGAGAATTGTACATGAAAAACAATAATTCTAATAAACTGGAGGCACAATGAGAATTGTACAAGATTTATTTATAGCCACAATAAAAGACTACAGGTGCTGGAATAATATATACTGGTGATCAAAAGAACTGCAGCCACAAATATCACATCCACAAAACTATTCATAATATTGAATGAAAAAAAAGTGGATATTCAATGAACTTGAAGATTTTCAGGACTTCATTTCAACTAAACCCAAACTTAATAGAAAATTTAGCATATAATAGCCAATACCAAAGATTAATTTTAAGGAACTCAATATGGACAAATTGTTTATGGTTTTTTTTTACATGGAAATATATACCATATTTAAGATTGACATTAGTAACTGAGTAACTCAAAAGACAGATTGAAGCAGAGTTGAGAATGATATGATTCTAAAAAGCAAAAGTGTCTAAGAAAATAGTAATAATGTTATACAAATGAGGTGTAAAAGAAAAACTGACATTGAAGCATTAGAGGGGAGAGGAGAGCTCATAGTTTTGAAAAGCTACTCAATATCATGAATGGGCTAAATTCATAAATACTATGAAGGACATAGCACCTTCCAAAATCTAAAAACAAATATGGGGGGGAGGAAATAGAATAAAAGGGAATATAGAAAGATGTGCAGATTTATACTAGTGTGACAAGGTATATAGATTAATGGGTAAGAGTTAAAGGATAAGCTGGGGTATAGAAGAGTGTGTAAATTTATGGTGGTGGTATACAGATTAATGAGAAAGGGATTAAAAAGGGAAGGAAAGGGTGTGTGTGGGGGAAATAAGGAATGAATTGAAGGATTGGGGAAGAATAATAGCAAGGCAAGTTATGAAGCAAAATTAAAGTGGAAGAGTTAGCAGGGATAGGAAATAAGAGATATGCACAAACACTACAAGAATCAAGAGTAGAATTTCTTAGGGAAAAAAAGTAGGGCTAGTAATCTTTGATCTTAGACAAAGTCAAACAAAGATTCAATCAAAAGAGGAATCTATATGTCAACCATATTAATATTGTGTTAGATGCATGTTTACACATGGTTAAATGCAAATATGTGTGAGTACATGTGGGTATGTTTGTGTGTAAGTGTACATATGTGTGTATATAAATATATATGTGTGCAGATATGTGGATAGGTATGAATATACATGTATGATATATAAATGTAACTGAGCTTAACTATAGCCTGCTTGGGAGAGGTATAGGGGATAATGAAAGGAGGAAAAAGAATAAAGTAAAAAGTACACAGCAGAAAATAAAAAAATAAACTACAAGGAAGCAAAGGAAAGATGGACACTCATGAATATAATCTTTTCTATCATTATATATGCTTTCTTGAACTCTAAATTCATTGTTATATATTTTGAATCCTCTCTGATGTTATCCTGGGCACATGACAATGTATTTTGTTTTTTGCTTTTAATTTTATTTTCTATATTTTTTTGGTTTTTTTCTATTTTGTATTAGTTTAATATAAAGAAAAAAAGAAATCAAATCGACATAAAGTCATTTGAAAAAACATTCTAAATTAAATTAAAACAACTGAGATATTTTATGTCTATCAAAAGAAAAGCTAGAAATGTTGCAGGGGATTCTAAATGAATCCAATCATTTTGGAGAGCAATATGGAGTTGTATCTAAGGAGTTATAAAACTTTTATTCCATAATGCCACTATAAGGCTTGTTTCCCAAGGTGGTTAGGGGAAACAGAAAAGAACTTACACATTCTAAAATATTTATAATTGTTCTCTTTGTAGTAGCAAAGTTCTAGAAATTGAGGGGATGGCTGTTAATTGGGGAATGGCTAAACAAATTGTGGTATACGATTATGATTAAATACCACTATGTTATAAGAAATGATGATCTAGTTAATTTTAGAACAACATTTTACAATTTTAGAATTTTCAGGAAAAAATGAAGAATGATATGAACAGAACCAAGAGAACTTTGTACACAGTAACTGCAATATTGCACTAAAAGCAATTTTGAATGACTAAGTCATTTTGATTATCATAAATACTCAAATCAACTTCACAGGATCCATTAAATAAAAATTACTTATCTGAAAAAGAAAAGTGTGAAGCACAAAACTTCTGAGTTAGTGATCTAATTAGCAAATCTAGCATTTGCTATCAAATCAGGTCATCTGAATTCTCAGACATCAGAAACAAAGGCATGATTTTCAGAACTTATTTTTATAACAGAAAAGTGAAATTAAAAATTCCTAAATTTGTTTTGAACATAATTCAATTGGGAGAAGACAATTTATCTGACTTCTAGACTCTTCTAAGCCAAATATATGTTGTTGATGACATTTGGAGCATAGGCATATTGGGGGAGTTTCTAGGGTGGGACAGCTATAAAATATGATAGTCTACTGGATTAAGGTTTGTGCCTATCCAATCTGTATCAAAGTAAGGTTGCTTTAGAAATTTTTCTTCTGTAGTTGTAACATTTGCAATTAAAAGCATTTTTAAAAAATAATAGCTTTTTATTTTTCAAAATATATGCAAAAATAATTTTGAGAAGTCACCCTTGCAAATCCTTGAGTTCCAAATTTTTCTCCTTCCCTCTCCATCTCCTCCCTCCTCTAGAGAGAAAGTAATACTATATAAGTTAAACGTGTAATTCTTCTAAATATATTTCCATATTTATCAAATGTTTTTAAGGGGCTTGTAGATTAATTAACAGTTTTTCATCTATTAAAAAGGGAAACTTGCTCCAGGGAGTTCAAGAAAAGAAGAACTTATCTACTAAGACTGGAATAAGAAATGTAATTTTTAGGAATGTAATTTAATCCTAGGTTTACTTTATTGTTATAAAGATGTATGTATATTCTTAATTATCTATCCATAAATGATAACTACTTATAAAGCCATATCAGTTTATTAATTCCTTCACAAGGAATATAATGTCCACTTCCAGAGAAAGAACTGATAAGCAGAAATATGCACAGAATGATTTTACATATATACATATATGTGTGTGTGTGTGTGTGCGTGTAAGTCTCTCTGGATAGTGGCCTTTTCTAGTAGAGTGAAGAAGAGAGGAACAAAGGAAGAAAAAGAAGGAGGAAGAGGAGGAGGAGGAGGAAGAGGAGGACAAAGAGGAGGAACTGGAGGAGCAGAAGGAGCAGGAGGAGGAAGAAAGAGTTAAAAAAATTTAAAATGCAACCAAAAAATTAAACAAAAAAAAAAAGAAAAAAAGGAGTTAAACATAATTTGCTTAGTTATAGCAGGAGAAGAATATTTAACAAGAACTGGTATGGAGAATACTTAGGTTTATTCTGCTAAGCAAAACTTTTTGCATGAATTGTCCATGTGATATATAAGTGGAGCACTAAAAATCATAAATAATAATTTTTTAAAAATGATAGATGTCATTTCCCAAGTCAATAAGAAAAAATATTAAATGGCACAGGGCCTTATACATCTGTTTGGCTTATAGTTAGATTAGCTGGCACAGTATTTTATACATTGGCTCAAACTGATATATCTGCCAAGAAATGGCTCCCCAGTATCTCCATTCTCTATTCATAAATAACTACTACTGGACACTCCTAGAGAAAATCATTCAACTATACCATCTGGGTTTCCTACAAATTGTGTTATCTAATCTTAATAGGTTCCTTACTGTTGTACAATAATTTTTTTTTATTACATAACATATTCCAAAACTCTCCTCTTATACTTTCTATACCACTTCTTCCATACTCTCTCTGAATAAAAGAACTAGATTACTATTTTTATTGACTTACGTAGAGGTCACAAGTCACAGCTTCGCTCTTCTTTCCAGTTGCATACTTCAAAACTCCTTTTCAACATCCCTTTCCTTACATTTTTTAAAATTTTTTTTATTTGCATAACATATGCGTGGGCAACTCCTCAACAACAACCCTTACATAACTTTCTGTTACAAATTTTCCCCCCCAACTCCCCACCCCTCCCCCAGATGGCAGGACATCCACCACATGCCAATCATGTTAAAATATTGGCAAATCGAATATATGTGTACATATTTCCAAACTTATCATTGTTGTGCAAGAAAAATCTTATCCACACAAAAGATATATCAGATAAAGGAAACACAATGTAAGCAAACATCAATCAAGGAGTATGAGAATGTTATGTTGTGATCCACATTTCACATCCCTCTCTCTGCATGTACATGGCTCTCTTCAGTGAACAATTGGAGGTGGTTTGAAACATTTCACTGTTGAAGAGAGCCATGTCCATCAGAACTGATCGTCATATAGTACTGTTGTTGCCGTGTATAATGATCCCCTGGTTCTGCTCATTTCACTCAGCATCAGTTCATGTAAGTCTCTCCAAGCCTCTCTGAAATCATCTCGCTGGTCATTTCTCACAGAACAATACTCCATAATATTCATATACCATAATTTATTCAGCCATTCTCCAACTGAAGGACATCCACTCAATCTCCAGCCTCCAGCCACTACAAAAAGGGCTGCCACAAACACCCCTGCACATGTGGGGCCCCCCTCCCTCCTCCATGACCTCTTTGGGATATAAGCCCAATAGAAATGCTGCCTATATTTCAGTCTTTTTGATGAAGAGAAAGATAGTTTTCTTGCCAAGACTAAATCTTCAGCTTTTGCTTTTGTTACCACACCTTCTATTATATTCTGGGAACTTGTGTACTCAATCATAATCCTCCTTATCTACTGGTTCATTACTGTTATCAATAAACACCCCCATATCTTCCCCTTATTAAAAAAACAAAAAACAAAAAACTATCATTCCTATTATTTTCTCAGCTATCATCCCAAATTCTTTCTTTCTTTCTTTCTTTCTTTCTTTCTTTCTTTCTTTCTTTCTTTCTTTCTTTCTTTCTTTCTTTCTTTCTTTCTTTCTTTCTTTCTTTCTCTTTCTTTCTCTTTTTCTTTTCTATTCTTTGTTTTCTTTTCTTTTCTTTCTTTTTTTTTTTTTTTAGAGTAAGAACTTCTAGACCATGCTGTTTATAACAGGGCTTTTTAAATTTTTTCCACTCATGACTCCTTTTCACCCAAGAAATTTTTATATGACCCCAGGTCTATAAATATATGATAGATATACAAATATAACATTTGTTGATAACAAATCATAATTTCATGACCCCCATATTCAGTTATGTGACACCATATGGGGCTGCAACTCACAGATTAAGCAGCTTTGGTTTAGAATGTACTATACTTCCCTTTCTTTATCTCTCAAACACATCTAAATTCCTTTAAGTTGGACTTCTGACCTCATAGCTTAATTGAAACCACTGTCCTTAAGCTGATGAATAATATTTTAATTGCTATCTTCAGTGCCTTCTTCTTAGTCTTTAATCTTTTTGATCTCTACAGCTTTTGACAGTTCTTCTCTTTACTTCAGGGACCCAATTCTAATTTTGAACACATATTTCCAATATTGCATTGAAGACCTCCTAAGGTTGAGATCTGCTTGATGGACATAATAATTACACTGATTAATTTTTTTCAACTTACTCCTTTGAAAAATCAAATAATTTTTTTTTCTTTTATATCTAGTCTATGTCTATTATTTCTTTTATATCTAGTTTGAACAGTAAAGTTTCTTTTCAATCTTGTTTATAGACAAGACAAGCCAGAACCAGTAATTGAGATGCTGCACTACAGAAAATAAATGAACCTCAATGCTGTGAATTTAGCATGTTGAAAGTTATATTGACTCAATTAGCCATCATTAAATAGTGTTGGCGAGGATCTAGTGCGAAAGGAGGCACCAAGTCTGCAATTTTTGTATCATCTGCTCTTTATCATTTACCCTACCTGCAAACTGTCACAATCTTGCTACATTGGATAAGAACTAAGATTCAAGGGCCCCACTTCTTTGGCTAAGGTGTACCTATCTAGATGAACTTAAAGTTACCTCTAAAATTTGATCTCAGCAATCAGCCCATCAAAGTATTACTACCTTGATATATTTATGATAAAATCCTTTATGCTCTTTTTATTCTGAGTTCTGGCTCCTTAATTAGAATAAAAGCCCAAATGAAGAATTTTCCTTTCAGCAAGGGGAAACATTTTCTCTACTCTTCCACATTTAGAAGTAACCTTACAAGTCAAAACTGCAATCTTATATGTCAAAAAGATTGCATCAATAAAAATAAATTCTCATGGATTCCATTCCTATTCTATCTCAAAGGGATGCCTTCACTATCTTAGAGCTCCAATCCTTCTTAGATATTTAATGAGATTAACTAGACTTCTTGATCCTGTCTCATGAAATTAATTATAGGGACAAACTATAAGAAAAAATTACTTTCCCAGAAATTACTATCCTGGAAGATCTTAAGAGCTTAGATCTTTAGTTTGAAGAATTCCCCAAGAGCACCTATGGTATATGAAACCATATTAATGAATGGAGATCCTTAAGGAAATTACATATACTTGAAGGAAGGTATACTATGCTTTTTTTTTTTTTAACAAAAGGGATTAAAAGGGGAGAAAGTTGTAGAGTAATTAGAACATAGCCAAATAATTAGAGGTTTTTAAATAATTCCCCAATTGGTTAAAGCTTCAGGAATTCCATTTGATCTGCATGATTGGTTATGTGCCATCTGTAGTTATTGACATTACCTTCTACTATTTCTACCACTATTTAAGAAAATGCACATATAAGTGCACTAAAAATAGAGCAGATGAGGAAGAAAGAAAAAGAATATCAAGTTCACCATAAGAATGGAACTTGAAAAAAGTAATCTATCACTGTAGCTTTTTCTGTACTGCTTTTTGAAAAAAATAGTCACTGTGCTGCATATATTATCTCATTATCTTTTCTTTCCTTATAAATTGATACATCAGACAAATATATCAGGATTATTATGAAGGTATGGAATATTATATTTTTTTTCAAACTCTTTTATTAAATTCTTCCTTAAAAATAAGCATGGCTATGACCAATAGGCCTGGGACTGTTGTTAGCTTCAGGCAAACAGACACTGATACACTGTATCAGGGATCACATATTAAGAACTAGAAAAATTGTCATAAAAACCAAATAAGAAAACTGAAGCTAAAGAGGTTAAGTAATTTGTCACCCAGCAAGTGTCTAAGGTAGCATTTGAACTGACTTCAAATCCAATTCGTTATTCACTCTACTAGGACTGAAACTTCAAGGCATGAAATACAATGTGGGAAGTCTCTGGCAAAGATAGTTTTGTGAAATTATCCAGCTGACCCCATTTTTCCTAGTAACACTTAATTAAAGAGTAAAAATGATGCCAGATGAAGTACAAATTCAATAAAATCATAGAGATGTCAGTCTGTTCCTCCAAGTCTAGGACTGCACAACAAGATAGCTAGAAATTTGCAAACATTTTGATGGGGAGTTACACCAGGGCCACCTAACCAGTGTGACCTCTCATAAAAGAAAGCATAAAGCCAGCAGGATCTCTCAAGTACTCTGTTGTAGCCACTTCTCAGTGACTGCTCAGAGATAAGAGAATGGAGGAAAAATACCTGGATAGAGTACACTACTGAGGTCCTCTGAGAAGCTTGAAGAAAGTGTGATCTCTGCTAATTTATCAGGGTCAGAAAAGAAGATGAAGCTAACTGGTAAGTAAAAGCTGAATAAGGTATAGATGGACAGAAGTTGATGCCCTGTTTTAGAACACTTTTAGACAGAAGCGGAAGCCATGAATAGAGTCAGAGCATGTGACCTGATCTCAGATCCAGAACAGTTTATTGTCTCAGGACAAGGCTGTGAAAGAGAGGAAGGGAATCAGGATCCCTATCTAAAACTGTGTGGTTAGGCAATTACAATGTTAAGATTCTAGGAGACAATATTGATTAGAGAAATGCAAATTAAACTAATTCTGAAGTATTACCTCACACCAATCAGATTGCCAATATGACAAAAAAAAAAGAAAATGATAAAATGTTGACAGGAATATGGGAAAACTGAAACTCTAATGCATTGTTGATACAGTTGTCAACACTTCTGGAAAGCAATTTGGGACTATGCCCAAAAGACTATAAAATTGCATATCCTTTGATCCAGCAATACCACTACTAGGTCTGTATCCAGAAGAGATAAAAATAAAAGGGGTCAGTGGAGAATCCACTTGTACAAAAATATTTTTAGCACTTCTTTTTTTGCGTTGGCTGAGAATTGGAAATTAAGAGGATGCCCATCAACTAAGAGATGACTTAAAAAGTTGTGGTATATGGTTGTAATGGGTTGCTATTATGCTATAAAAATGATGAGCAGGATGGTTTCAAAAAAACCTAGAAAGGTTTACATAGAGAGTGAAGTGAGCAGAATCAGGAAAATATTGCACATAATAGCAGCAGTACTGTATAATGAACAACTATGAATCACTTAGCTATTCTCAGCAATACAATGATCCAAGAAAATCTCAAAGGACTCATGATGAAAACTTTTATGTACCTCTAGAGAAAGAATTGATGTCCTCTGAATATAGACAAAAGCATACTAGTTTTCCTTGCCTTCTCTCCTCCCTCCCTCCTTCCTTCCTTCCTTCCTTCCTTTCTCCTTTCTTTCATCAAAATGATTAAGGAAATTTTTTTATATTACTGCATACCTATAACCTATATATATTACTTACCATTTCAGGGAGGGGTAAAGACAATGAGAGAAAAAGGGATAGAATTTGGAATTTAAAGCACAACCAAAAAAATACCTAAAATAAATGTTAAAAATTGTTTTTACACGTAGTTGGGGAAAAATTAAAAGAATCTGTTTAAAAATGACTGTAGGAGAGATGGGACCAGAGACTAGCATCCTCTTTAAAAATATGGAAGGAACAGAGCTTATCTTGGCACAGAATATTAATCCAGAAACTGAGGCTAGAGAAATAAGTAAATGAAAGAAAATTCTAAATACAATCCAAGTTATAAGGGAGTAGTTTATATCTTCTAACTGGCAGTGGGCTTTCAGATTTTCCATTAAAAATACTTAGTTTTTATAATATGAAAATTATGCACAGAATGACATTTTAACCTTTACTTTTCATAGTATTTCATTCTTACACCATTTTAAAAGACAGCTATTAACATTTTAAAAAATCTTTCAAAAGCCAAATGTTCTAACATGCAGAACTCCAATTATATTGTGTAAAAGGGTTATCAACTATTCTATAAGAATACTTTGAAGAGTCTGATATTAAAGCAAGAGCTGAAATGTCAGTTGCACGTAGACAATAAATTAAGGTTTATAAAACTTTGTAAGATTTATTTAATATTACATTTTTGACCTTTAGAATGTTATCCCCATAGCTTGCTTACATTTTCTCTTCTCTTCCTTTCATTATCTTTGTAATCTTACTCTAACATTAAATAAAGTCTGTGCTGCAAGTTACTTAAAGTTATATAAATTGTTCTTGTGGTATAGTATATTCCTCTTAACTTCAGCTCCTGTTCTTATTCAGAATGATGGAATTATGTATAACATTGCACTTTCTTACTTGAATTCAATTTGGGGCTCCTCATTGAAATTCCAAATATCACATCATTCTGCCCTTCAGACAATGCCATTTAGCTTTATTCTTTGAAGAAATCTGATACAAGTGTTCTTGGGCAATTTTTCAAAAATCATTAGAATAGGGATAAGAAAAGAAACAGGGTAATTCAGAAGGAAACCATAAACAGGAATATATGCTTTAACTTTGATTACAGACAATCAAACCTTGTTGAAATTATCCAAGTTTAATGGAGAAAGAACTACATATTCTTTTATAAATACTCATAGAGATGATAGGAAGAATCAGAAAATTATTTACTTCAGAATGGGCAGCAAGACTAGCTTTGTATTCTAAGACTAACTTACATACACACCCTCTCTCTCCTATATATATATTTCTGTTTGCTTTGCATTTGAAATTAATAAGAACTTGTTTTCTTCCTTTCATTTCCCTTTAGAAATAAAAATAACACAAAATACTTGTAAAAATGTTATTACATCTTGTAGAAATAAATTCCAACTCCACATTCCAAAATATATGTCACACTTTCTATCTTGACTTCATTACTTCTCTATTATGTGATGGATAGCAAATATTATCATTGATTTTATGGAACTATTGTTAGTAATTGTATTGATCAGAATTCTAAAGTCTTCAAAATTGTTACTGTTTACAATATTGTTTTAATCGTACAAATGATTGTCCTTAGCCTGCTCACTTCAATTTACATCAGTTTATAGAAGTTTTCTCAGGTTCCTTTGAAATCAAATTTTTTTGTTAGTTTTTTGACACTATAATATTCCTTTACGTTCATCTACCATTGTATTTCTCTGACCATTCCCAAGTGATAGGCACCTCCTTGGTCTCCTGTTCTTTGCCAATACTATGAGCTGTTATAGCTTATTTTTGGTGTGAGTCCTTTTGATAATTCTTTGAATACTTCCAGACTTGGTAATGGTATCCTTACTTTTAATACATAGTTCAAATTTGTTTTCCAGAAAGACTGGATCAATTTAGGGCTCTCCCAGCAGGTATTAATATACCTGCCTTCACATATCCTCCTATATTTGTTACTTTTCTTTTTATGTAACATTTATCAATCTTATGAGGGAAGAACCTCAAAATCACTTTAATTTGCATTTCTGTATTAACACTGATTCAGGGCATTTTTTATATGACTATTGATAAGTTGCTTTATATTTCATTTTTCTAGTTCTAAGTGATTTGGAGCATTTCATTTTTTCATATTTCTCTTCATAGTTTGGTTCTATTCTCATATAGACTCTGTTCATATCTTCAATCATTTTCAATTGGAGAGTAACATAATTTTTATTAATTTCTTTAAATATCTTAGAACTGAAACCTTTATTGGCAGTTAGGTGGTGCATTGGAAGACATAAGTTCAAATCTGTCCTCAGACACTTACTAGCTATGTGATGGGTAGAGGAACTACCCATGACTTAACCATGTTTGATTCAGTTTATTTGTTTGTAAAAATGAGCTTGAGAAGGGTTTTTGAGAAGATAGTGAAATAGGTCAGAAAATTCCAAGCTCTCCAGATTTCCACCACAAAGAAAAATTGTGCCTCAGGGTGAATGTAGAACAGAGAAAAACAAATAAGAATTGGGGGAGAATAGGGGTCCTCCTGGGACAACTAGAGAAGATTTGAAGAAATGTTCTAGAGCAAAGGTTCTGTGAAATTTAAATACCTCCAGACTAACTCCCCAGAAACAGCAAGCAGGGAGCCTTGAGGCTAGCTGAATTCTGAGGTAGCCTCAGCCTCAACCACCTCCTGGACTCTGGGAAGATTGAGGGAACCTCTGCTGATAGGAAACAATAAGCCCAGCTGGAGAACTGAGACATGATGCTGGGCAAGAAGTAACCAGCACACAGCCCTTTTATGGGGCAATGAAGCTGCTGGCTGTGGGCACTTACAGGATGGTAGAGTTCTTGGTTTTGAGTTCCAGGCTAGAGGGGATAACTGAATGAAGCTCTGAAGCCAAAGGACCATCTCCTTCACCACAGGACTAGAGGTGACTACACTAAAAAGCTCTTTCTGTTTTTGCTTTTTTAGAGTGCAGGCAAAGGAGAAAAAATCCCAACTATAGAAGTGTACTATGGGAATAAGGAAGACTGGAGTTCATCTTCAGAGGAGGATACTGAAGTAAAAAAAAGCCTCTCCTACCCCCAGGAGTAATGTTAAATGGTTATCTGTCCATATAGAATTCATGTGTGTGTGTGTGTGTACAGGTAAACACAAATATGTCCATGCTTAACCATAACTTTAGGGAAGAAATGAGGAGAAAAAGGGAAAAAAAGAGCAAAGTAAAAAGTTCAAAGCACAGAACAAAAGAAAACCTACAAGGAAGCAAATAAAAGATGAACAGTTCTGAATACAGTGTTCTAATATATATTATATATTCTTTCTTATGAATGAAAATTTATTGTAACATATTTTGAATCCTTTTATTCTCTGCTGTATACTGACATTTTTTTTCTATTTCTTTTTTTGTTTAAGTTTCAGAGTTTTAAAAAAAGTAAATGACATTGGATTTGAAATCAAAAAGGAAAGAAAAGAAGATGAGTTTTGGAAGGAAATGACAAACCCTTCTAGTATCTTTGCCAATAAAATTGCACATGGGGTCGACTTGTAAAAAAAATGAACAATACCAATAACAGAGAGACTTTAAAAAATTGTTCTCCTATTTTTTTGCATTGTTTTTGTTTGTGTGAAAAGCTTTATATGTAATCAAAATTGAGCATTTTACTTTCTGGGTTCTTTTTCACCTATTTGTTTGTGAGTTGTTTTCCTATACATAGTTCTAAGAGACAAATTCTTCCTTACTTTTTAAATTTGTTTATGATATGACCTTTAATATCAAAGTTAGATATCCATTTGGACCTTATCTTACTACATAGGAGTAGTTGAACTAAATCTAATTTTTATTAGACTTCTTTCCAGTTTATCTAGCAATTTTTATCAAGTTATATACTCTTATGAAAGAAACTATTATCTTTAGGTTTATCTTACATTGGCCACTTTATTTGCTTTTACATGTTGTATTAACTAACCTCTCCATTTTTTAACTAATTGGTACCACCAAATTATTTTGATGATTCCTCACTTTATACAAAATACTTTGAAATCCAATATTGGTAGGCTTTTTCCCCATCCCATTTTTACTTACTTATTGAATTTTTTAAAAACTTAAATACAAAAATAAGAAAATAAAAAAATTCCCATTTGTATAGCAGAACATGAGAGGATTCAAAATACGAAACAATAAAATTCCATTTCAAGAAAGCCTATATAATAAATACTACATATTATGCTCAGAGCTGTCCATCTTTTGTTTGCTTCCTTGTAGGTGTTCTTTTGTTCTCTGCTGTGCATTTTTAACTTAATTCTTTTTTTTCTCCCTTCCTTTTCTCTTCCCCAAGAGGACTACAATTAAATGGAATTATAGATAAATACAGATATATGCATAAATAAAGATAAACAGATAGATATAGATATATACATACCAGTACACACATTATATAGACACATATACACATACAAACATATTTATATCTTTTTCTCTTGATATATATATATACATATATAATCTTATAATCTATAATCATACACACATATATTTATCTATGTATAGTCATCTATGTAAGACTACACTATGCTTGTTTGTCCTCTGTTTCTCTGAATGTGGGTGACATCTTTATCTAATTCTAGCAACTCATCATTTTTTAAATCACAGCAAAATAACAAGTTTATACTATCTAGTTATTTTAATTAGTCTAAAACAATATTGATTAATATGGTTGACACATACTAGTTTCCTTCTTTTTGTCTAATGATTAAAAGTATTTTAGAATTCTCCTGATCTTTATTTTATATTTGCATGTGTCTCTTATTTATTATCCCTTCTGATTCTTCTGCTTTACTTCTACTCACTACCTTACCCTCCTATTACTTAACCCATCTCTCTTCCAAGTATTACTCCCTTATCCACTCACCTCCACTCTTGTCCTCTTAATTATACTTGAATTTAGAAGATTTCCCTTTTTATCCCATTCCCATTAGTTTACACACTTCTATATTCCCCTTCACCCTCTTATTTCCTTATAAAATTAGAAGACTTCAATTTCTTTCTAAATGAATATGTTCTCTCTTTAAAGCAGATCTGATGAGTAGATTTTCTCTAAAAATTTTTCCTTTATCCTCTTATTCCTCCCTGTCCCTTTTCCCTCTGATTTCTTTCTGAATTTTGAAGACTTTTATACCTCTATTTATACCCCTATATATATATTTATGTATATACATCTATATATCTATATATATGCATATATGTATGGCTTCCTCATTAGACCATTCCTGATGAAAAGACATTCCAGAGCTACCAGGTCACTTAATTTCACTGTTATTTCTTCCTCTCATATCTCATTTGCTTAATATAATTTTCTTTTCCTATGTGGTTTTGCTTTTTAGAATCAGATTGTATTCAGCTCTCTCCCAATCTGTCTTTCAAACTACCCAATTACTAAAAACAATCTTAGATATAGAATTTTAATTCCATGTATAAAATTAAGTTTGTCCTTACTGAGATCCTTGTAATTAGTTTTTTATGTTCATCTTATATTTCTCTTGCATCTCACATGTAAATTTTCTATTAAATTCAAGTATTTTTGCAACAAAAGGATGAAAGTCTGGAAATTCATTGATTGTTCTTTTAGTTTTCATTTAAGATTTTGCTTATCCTTCTTGGGTGTGATATTTTTGTCTCCAATCTCAGTTCTTTTGCTCTTAAGTACATAGCATTCCAAGACTTTTGGTCTTTTACTATAGCTACTGATGGGTCTTATGTGATTCTAATTGTGTCTTGGCTGTTTTTAAATTTTTTTTTATTCTTACTCATATTTGAGATAGGGATTTTGGAATTTAATTATTATATTCCTATAAGTTTTTCTTTAGGATCCCTTTCATGTGGTAATCAATGGATTTTTTTCTCTATTTTCTCTTCTTATTATAACAATGCAGGGCATTTTTTGTTAATTATTTATTTTATTATTGTATTAAAAATTTTTTTATCATAACTTTCAAGTAATCTGACTATTCTTATATTTTATATTATTGATCTACTCTTCAGATAAGTTTTTCTTATGAAATGTTTCACATTCTCTTCTATTTTTTTCATTATGTATATTTTGTTTTATTATATCTCGGTCTCTTATAACTTGACGGGCTTAGCTTTCCCTTGCCTTAAGGGCATTTTTTCCCTTTAAGATGCTTAATCTTTTTTTTCAGTTGGTTGATTTTATTTTTACAATCTTCTTGCTTTTCTTATATTGTTCTTTTAAAAAAAATTTCCCTCATTTCTCTCATTGATTTTTTTTAAATTTTATTTATTTATTTATTTTAAATTTTATTTCCATAACATATGTGTGGGTAATTCTTCAACAATAACCCTTACATAGCTTTCCATTACAAATTTTTCCCC
>JAJPUD010008443.1:29233-89344 GCA_023553655.1 Myrmecobius fasciatus | reverse complement strand
AAAAAAAAAAACCCACAACCAATTGGTATTTACATATTCTGTATATACTTATGTATGTCTGTTATTTATCCACTCCAAGATTATAAGCTCCCTGAGGGCAGAAGTTGTTTTGGCTTTGGTCTTGTATATTTGTCTGAATTCATACTATCCAGCCGGGCACTTAGTAAGAGTTTAGCAAATACTTGTTGATTGATACTTGAGACTGATGCTTCACTAAACACTTAAAGAAATGCAAGGAAGCTTCAGACTTGAACCCTGCTCTATTTGGGAACCTAATGTGCCCCACTATATATACAAGTAGCAAGTCTATGCTGGCTTATGTTTTGCTTCACACAACGTTAAACCTTCAATTAGTACTAGAGTACTAAAGAGTACAGAGGATTAGTATTAGAGAAGATAATTCTAGGCAGGAAAGGATTTGTGAAGATAAGACCTGATTAGGAATTTGCAGGTTGGATAGGACTTGTATAACTGAATGAGGAAGGGAAGAGCATCACAGGTGGCAGAAACTCTAGAATGGATATGGAAAAGTTTTGAATACTTTGAGGAATGAAGATCTTTATTCAAGGTTTGTTACTTAACCTAAAACTCCCTGACTAAGAAAATTAACACTTAGTCATCCTGTGGTTTGGGGTCCAGGTGACAGGAAATAGATACATCACAACAGGAATCATTAAAAAAAAAAAAAAAAAAAAGCTACCAAATGAATGGTATGACTCTCCCTTCTAGCTTAACAGATTTTTTATATCTCTTAAAAGTAAAATAATTCCACATTGTACAATGCCAATGTAAAACTCCAATCAAATCAAATGTAAGCATGTAATGTAGAAATGGAAAGGAGAATTATTTTCATTCCTGGAGGAGAGGTAAAAAGGATAAATAAATGGGAGACTGTGGCACACAGCAGTGTACCGATATCCATGATTGGGGGAAGGGCCAGAAAGATAAAAGAAGTTCATCTATGGTGTGTTGGAGAAACCAATAACCAGGAATCAGGCTGTCCGAGTTATTTGTTATCTTGACACTGTCAATAGAATTCAAAAACATTGGAATCCAAAGTGATTTATCCTACCTTCTTTTTCTATTTTATGGTTGAAAAAAACAGAATCAAGAAGATATCTTGATAAAGTAGAAAGAGTAATGGATTTGGAGTCACAACATGGGGTTTCAAATCTTACCCCTATCCTTTGCCTTCTATGTGATCTTAGACAAGTCACTTCAGCTTTCTTACCTGTAAAATGAATGCCAGGTGATCTTAGGGGTGATCACCTCTATGAAATAAACTCTGTAAGCCACTACCATAAATTCTGCAAAAGATTTTGAAAATCTCTAAAATTCCTCTCTAAATGAACAATGGGAGTATGTTCTTTGGATCTCCCTTGTTCTTATTTAGGAGAGCTGTATATCTTGTCTTCAGATTTTCTAGTTTTGATTAGAGATTAGTTCTCTGACTATAAGGATCAGTCACTGAATTAGACGCCTTACAAAAAAATCTTCCCTGAGCCACTAATTGTCCTGCTCTATATCTGGCCACTCAATCCAGATAGCTCTGGAGGGGAAATTGAGACAGGTGACTTTGCATAGCCCTCCTTCACTTAAATCCAATTTACTTGCATGTCATGGCATTACCTCCCTGATGTCATGGTCCCCTTCAAACAACCAACAACAGCAATCGAAAAAACAAAAGTTCATTTAAGAAAAATATTCTGGGACCTAGGTGGCCCATCCCTATAATCTCTACTGGTACAAGGCTGGTGAATCACTTGAATTCAGAAATTCTGAACTGCAATAAGGCCAAAGTCAATTGAATGTCTACAACAAATATGTTGAGCCTCCAGGAGAGGACTACCAGAAAGAGTGAGTTGTACCCAGGTAGGGAAAAAAATTGGTTCAGGTTAAAGTATCCACACTAATCAGTACTAGGATTGGATGTATAAGTGGCCAGTATTTTCCCAGTCTGAGTGAGCTAGGAAAAGAAAGGAAGGAAGGAAGGAAGGAAGGAAGGAAGGAAGGAAGGAAGGAAGAGAGGAAGAGAAAATATGTTGAGGTCAGGTATAAGACTAGAAGGACAAGGGTGGGGGTTTTTTTGTTTGTTTGTTTTGGTTTTTAATCTATTTTAAGTCTCACCTGTAAAATGGGAAGAGGAGGTAGATTATATCTCCTTCCGGCTCTAATGTTCTTTGGTTCTATGATTCATCTCTTCCTGGGACACATTGCTAATTTGAGAAGGACAAATGTGTTAAGGAAAGATACAGCCATCCTACATTTTTTTTCCCCTGGCTGGTAAGGGAACTGTCCATTCCACCTTCTCCATGACATATGGGTATTTCCTAGTTCTTGCTTCCAGAAACCAAGTGGGGTCTCCTGGCCTGAAAGTTGATGTAAGGAAATTACATTCCTCTTAAATAAGCACTTTGGCCCAAAATATAACCTGTTCCCAGCCTGGGTTTGAAGCCAGCATGTTTATGGTGATGGATTGCTGCTTCCTTAATGGCTTTGGAATCAGCAGTTGTTGCCCAGTAGCCTTCCACAGGATGGGGAAAAAAAAGTTTGTTGAGGTCTACACAAATTCATTGCAGAAAGAGACAGAGATAGAAACAGGGAAAGAGAGAGCCAAACAATATCAAACTAAATCAGGATAATAAATTATGTCTTCTCAAACAAATCTTATCAGTGAAAACTCTGGAAATGAGTGCCATTATTAAATTAAATTAATATGTTGAGACCAAATATTTATTGAATATCTACAATGTATAAGGCATAGTGTTAGGGAATTTGGGAGATAGGGGATATGGTTAGTCATGGTCCCCACCCTGCTGCAGTATGAAATCTACTTGGACAGTGCTAGATAGCAAAGGTGGCACATATGTGTTACTAAGACTATCAAAGAGCGTAAAAAGTACCACAGTAATACCAGCCCTAAGAACTCTGTGAGTTCAGGTGAAAGAGAGATTAACTGGAGTGATCAGGAGGGCCTTCCTCCCCCACCCTCAATAAGCTTTAGTTTCCTAGGGGAATTCTAGGGAATTACAATGTCCAACCTCCCCTCAATTTAGAGAAAACAGATATAGTGAGTGGCTTATTTGGAGTCAGATTGGAAGTTTTTGGAAGAAACCTGTCTTCTAATTCCAAATTTTTCTACTAATAACAAACTGCTCCTTCAAAACTGTGAAAGGAACTGAGATGTGGTGCATGTGGAATGTACACTTGGCTCTGCTCATAACCTTTCTATGGGACCCTATTCGAATGCCATCTTTGCTGTTGCTGTTGATTGGGCTAGAGGTATGGACTTACTTATGAGTTCATTCATGTAGAGGAGTCCTGATGAGTAAAGTCCTTTCATCTATGCAGTTCTGGCAACTTTCCTGCAATTTATACAGTTGCTAGGGGCACTGAAATCTTAATAGCAGGATTGTCTTGAGGTGCAAATGAAATAATATGTATAAAGTGCTTGGCACATATTAGGTACTATATAAATGCTTATTCCTTGATCTCCCTTTCTTTGGAATGTTGAATTTGGTTACATTATGCAAAATCTCAACTATTCTCTAATTGTAAAATGAAAGTGAATCTTAAACCTTATCCAATTTCTGAGGCAGTGTTTCATAAAATCAAATCTCTCTCACCCATACCTTCTTTGTACCAAACAACTTAGTCTCAACTCTGACTCAATCTAGTCTCATCTCCATTTTCAAATTGAGTAAATAAGAAGAGTTGGCAACTCCAGCAATACTGACTAATAGGTACTATATATGTTTGAAAGCAGACATATAAATTATTTCGTTCAAATCTCAGAACAACCTCATGAGGCAGTTTCTAGTGTTATTCCCCTTTTATGGGTGAGAAAACTGATGTTAACTATGGTTATAGCACTTACCCACGGTCATACTGCTCTTATCTGAGGCTAAATTCCAAAACAATCCTTTCTGACTCCTAGTCCAGGTTTCTAACATCATATAGTTAGGAAAGACAAGAAAGAATATGAAGACTAGGTTTGTCATTTAGAAAATTGCAAAAATATCCACAATATCAGACAGCTTCCAAAGGTATGGGACTATTGCTCTCTTACTACAGAAGGGGGGAAAAAAAACATATTTCTTCAGCAGTCAATGAGTCTCTTTGTCCTCTCACTGTTTTATATTCCCATCCTCGTGTCCATTTCTTCTGAGACTCATATATAACCATCTTATCTTTCTTTGTCTGTAAAATAGGAATAATATTTAGCTCTCTTATAAGAAATAACATCAGCTACAAGTAGGAAATAATAGACAAACTTGAAACCACAATAATAAAAAATTGGCAGGAATATTAGCCAATATTTAACTATAGTGATAGAAGGAAGAACTGTGAATTTGGCCTAAAAAGCAGAATTTAAACCGAACAGAGGCATTGCCTGGCAGCTTCTAATCCCTCTGAGATTATATCAAAAATCAGAAAACCTGATTCTAATCCTGGCTTGACCACTAACAAGCTATGTTACCTTAATTTCTTCTGTCTCTCGGTCTCTGGACTCTCACTTTCCTGTTCTATAAAATTATCAAGCTGAATTAACCACATCTTTTCTAAGATGCCATTTAGTTCTAAATTTATGAATTACTTGTCTGGTCATTTTTCAGTCTTTTCCAACTCTTCATGATCTCATTTGGGGTTTTCTTGGCAAAGATAACTGGAGTGTTTTGTCATTTCCTTCTCCATCTCATTTTACAGAAGAGGAAACTGAAGCAAACAGAATGAAGTGACTTGACCAAGATCTCACAGCTACTACAAATTAGACCAGATTTGAACCCAGGAAGATGAATCTTCCTAACTGCAAGCCCAGCATTCTAACCACTGTGACAAAACCAAAGGACCCAAGTTCCAATTTTGCCTATGATGCATATTACTTTTGTGACCTTGGCCAAACCATCTGACCTTTACAGACCTCATTGTCTTCATCTTTGAAATGAGAGAGTTAGATTAGATGGCCTGAATTCCCATCTAGCTTGAGAGAGCTATAATCCTATCCTTCATTAGCCTTGTCACTTCATTAACCAACAATATTTCACAATCACTAATATTTCTCCAGAGGTAAACTCCCTTGGGTTTTACAAATAAATCCTTTGTCATTAATGGGAATCTCTTCCATCACCTCATATTACAAAGAAATTTCTCTTTCAGGAAATTATGGTAAATAAAACAGAAGAAACTGTGAAATTTATCATGATGTTGTCAAAGCTCATGAAGCCAGAGAGCAGTCAATGTCAATTTAGGTCAACCAATGAATTAAGTGCCTACTACATATATAATCTGACTATGTGTCCATTTCAAAAGAAACACATTGATGTCTAAATAGGGTAGCTAAGTGGCCCAGTGGATACAGGGGAAGGTCTGAAGTTGGAAAAGACCTGAATTCGAATTTTACCTCAGATACTCCCTGTGTGACCCTGGGCAAGTCACTCCTGCTTGCCCCAGTTTGCTCAACAGTAAAATGCTTTGAAAAAGGAAATGGAAAATCACTCCAGTATCTTTGCCAAGAAAACACCAAATAGGGTCATGAAGAATCAGACACGACTGAAAAGCAATATCTAAATATAGAACAACATAAGGACTGAAAAGAAGTCAACGGCATGATTCCTGCCCTTTTGTAGCTTACATTCTAGTGGGGGAGACAGTACATATGTGGGCATACTCACATGTTAATGGAATTTGATTTTACCTAATGCTGCTTCAGAAGCTGGATAAGACCTAGGATTCTCCAAGTAAAAATACTAGGATTTTATGGTTAGAGAAACATAATAAATATTCCCTTCCCTTGCTTCCTTTGGGATGTTAAATTTGTTTACATTATGCAAAACTATTGAGATTTTTTACATAGGTAACCAATTTCAGCACCCCAGATGAAAAGCAGCCCTTAGATATAATGGAGTTGACTCCAAGGGCTATTCTGAATTCTAACTCTAGTTTTAACTACCAGTAGCAGACAGTGCTAGGCTCATTGCCAAATGATGAGGGAAAGATAAAAATCATTATGTATTAGTATGACCAGATAAGTCTAAAAATGACTCCAATTTGCTCCATTTTCTTAAGTTACAGAAATTAATATGTCCTCATGCCTATGGTTTCTTACTCTTTACTTTAAACGTTGGCCCTCATTTATTCATTCAACAATCTTTTATCAAGCAACTACTATGTACAAAGAAACATATCAAGTGAAAAAGAGAAAAATTAAATGTCCCTATCCTCATGGAACCTATAGTCTATCAGCAAGGAGACAAATGTGCTAATAGTCTGAGGAAGATAAAAAGTGTTACATGAATGAGAAAAAGAATTTCTCTTTTAGAGTCAGTCTGGACTACTAACTTTCCTCTTGGTTCATCTTCCATATCTTCTTGCCTTGGCAATGTGATCCCTGTTAGGGATGAAAGTCATTTACCCCCTTGAAATTGTTTTCAAATAGCTCACATGTCAATATGTTGCTTTTGTTGTTCAATCCTATTTTGCACTTCATGACCTCATGGACCATTTTATCAATGGGTTTTCTTGGCAAAGATAATGGAGTAGTTTGTCATTTCCTCCTCCAATGGATTGAGGCAAATAGAGATTAAATGTTTTGCCCATTGTCACATAGATAATAAGCATCTGAGGTTTCATTTGAACCCAGGTCTCTCTAACTTCAGGTACAGCATTCTATCCACTGAGCACTCTAGTCATCTCCTCAGTTTGTTGCTATTGTGTCTTATATTACTTGGTATATACTTTATATCAGGGCTTCTTAAACTTTTTCTGCTTGCAGTCCCTTTTTGCCAGAGAATTTTTTTTTTGCGCATTTTTTTTCTTAATAGTGTTTTATTTCCCCAAACATAGTAAAGATAGTTTTCAACACTCATTTTTGTAAGACTTTATATATTGAAATTTTTTTCTTTCTCCTCCCTCACCTCCCCTTTCCCTAATACCACAAGCAATCTGATATACGTTATATGTGTACAATAATCTTAAACATATTTCCAAATCAGTCATATTGTGAAAGAAAAATCTGACCCAAAGGGGAAAAAAATGAGAAAAAGCAAATAAACAAAAAGAAAAAATGTTATGCTTAGATCCACAGATTCACATTCAGTCTCCATAGTTCTCTCTGTCAGAGAAATTTTTACATGACCCTAAGTGTATACATATATAAAATAGACATGCAAATCACACATTTACTGATAATAAATCATAATTTTGCAACTCCTACATTCAGTTACAAGACTCCATATGGGGTTGTGAATCACAGTTTAAGAAGCTGGGCTTTATATGATTGAATAAAAAATTTATTAGATATAGATAAAGCACCAAGTCTGAAGTCAGGAAGACCTGAGTTCAAAGTCAGTTTTGACATTTATTAGCTGTTTATTGATGCTGAGCAAATTACTTTACCCAGTTTGCCTCAGTTTCCTCATCTACAAAATGAGCTGGAAAAGAAAATTGCAAATCCAAGAAAACCCCTAAGGGTCTACTGACTGATGCTACAGAACAACTGCAAATTATTTGTTACATAAAAGCATTTATTAAACTTGGTTATGTTCAAAAAACAGTGCTAAGCACTGGAAATATGAATTGAAAAGTAAGACAATTCCGACTCTCAAGAGGTTCTTATTCTAATGGAAACATAGAAGGTTTTAGCTGCCAGTCAGATGGAAATGAGAAAATGATGGAGATGAGACCTTAGGGTACAGAGGCAAAGTAGATGCTAATGCCTTTTTTAAATGTCATTACATTGACCTCTCTGTGTACTTGCTACATTCTCTTCCTTCCTCTCCCTCCAGCTGTCCTTGAAATCAAGGACTATTTGGTTTTGTATTTTTCTAGAATCTGTTATGGTGCCTCACTAAATAGGTTCTTAATAGATAGATGGTTGTTTAATTGAATTTTCACCTGGGGGCTGGAGAATCAGGAAAGACTTCATTCATGGACCAAGTGGCATTTGAAATAATCACCTGATGGTTGGTTAATCGGACCTTAGATTTAGGTCTGGGAGGAGGACCTGAGAGGTCAATGAGTCCACATCCTCATTTTACAAATGAGGAAAATGAGGCCCAGAGAGATTAAAGTGACTTGCTTAGGGTCACACCAGCTGGTAGGTATATAAGGTTTATAAGGTCTTCTTGATTCCAAGCCCAGAACCCTATCTACAATACCATGCCATCTCTCAGAATTGAAATTATCTATTTTCAAAATCCTCTTTAATCTCCTCTATGATATATTCAAAAGGAAACTTTTTTTCTAAAACAAATTCAAGTTTGAATTATATTTGCCAGAAACATTGGATATTGAATATTGCAATTGAGCAGTAATTAGTCTAACGTCAGTTCCTTAATCAGTTACCAAGTATTTTAACACTAGAATAAAGATTCTTTTTTCTTTGTTTTTTCTTTTTTTTTATATAAAGCTTTTTATTTACAAAACATATGAGTGACCTTTCAACATTGACCTTTGCAAAAACTTTTTTTTCCCAAGCTTTTCCCCTCCTTCCCCCCACTTCCCACCCCTAGATGACAGGTAATCTAATACATGCTAAATAGGATAAATTATATGACAAATAATACATGTATACATATCTATACAGTTATCTTACTGCACAAGAAACATCAGATCTAGAAAGAGAAGAAGAAAAAAACAACCTAAGAAGGAAAACAAAATGCATGGAAATATTCACAGAAAGCGTTAAAATGCTGTGTTGTGGTTCACTCTCAGTTCCCACAGGCCTCTCTCTGGATGTATATGACTATGTTCATCGCAGAACAACTGGTTTGAATCACATCATTGTTGAGGAGAACCATGTCCATCAAAATTGATCATCGTATAGTCTTGTTGCTGTGTATAATGATCTCCTGGTTCTGCTGATTTCACTCAGCATCAGTTCATGCAAGTTTCTCCAGGCCTCTCTGAAATCCTCCTGTTGGTTGTTTCTTACAGAACAATAATATTCCATAACATTCATATACCATAATTTATTCAGCCATTCTCCAATTGATGGGCATCCGTTCAATTTCCAGTTTCTTGCCACTACAAAAAGGGCTGCCACAAACATTTTTGCACATGTGGGTCCCTTTCCCTCCTTTAAAATCTCTTTGGGATATAGGCCCAGTAGAAACACTGCTGGGTCAAAGGGTATGCACAGTTTGATAACTTTTTGAGCATAGCTCCAAATTGCTCTCCAGAATGGTTGGATCCGTTCACAGTTCCACCAACAATGTAAGATTCTTTTTTCTTCAATAGTATTTTATTTTCCTAATTACATGTAAAGATAGTTTTCATTTTTAAAAATTTAATTAGTTAATTAATTTGTTTATTTTAACACACATTGCTTTATGAATCATGTTAAGAAAGATCAGAGCAAAAAGGAAAAACCATGGAAGAAATAGAAAAAAAGAAATGAACATAGCATGTGTTGATTTATATTCAGTTTCCTTAGTTTTTTTCCTGGATGCAGATGGAATTTTTTGTCCAAAGTCTATTGGAATTGTCTTGGATCACTGAACCACTGAAAAGAACTAAGTTTTTCATAATTGATCATCACATATTCTTGCTATTATTGTGTACATGTATTTCTGGTTTTGCCTGTTTCACTCAGCATTAGTTCATGTAGATCTTTCCAGACCTTTCTAAAATTATCTTGTTCATTATTTTTTATAGAACAATGATATCTCATTAGCTTCATATACCACAACTTATTCAGCCATTCCCCAATTGATGGGCATCTACAAATTTTCTAATTCTTTGCTACCACAAAAAGAGCTTCTACAAGCATTTTTGCACATGTGGATCCTTCTTCCTCCTTTATGATTTCCTTGGGATACAGACCCAATAATGGCACTTCTGGATCACAGTTTTATAGCCCTTTGGGCATAGTTCCAGATTACTCTCCAGAATGGTTGGAGCATTTCACAACTCCACCACCAATGCATTAGTATCCCAGTTTTCCCACATCCTCTCCCACATTTATATAGTTTTTAACATTCATCTCTGTAAGATTTTGTTTCAAATTTTTTTCTTTCTCCGTCCCTTATCTCCACCCTCCCCAAAACAGCAAGCAATCTGATACAGGCCATTCATGTACAATCATTTTAAACATTTTCATATTAGTCATGTTGTAAAAGATAAATTAGAACAAAAGAGAAAAAACACAAAAAAGAAAAAGCAAATTCTTTTTTAAAAAGTGAAAATAGTATACTCCTATCCACATTCAGTCTCCACTGTTCTCCCTCTGGATGTGGATGGCATTTTCCATCCCAAATCTATTGGAATTGTCTTGGATCCCTTTATTACTGACAAGAGCTAAGCCTATCATAATTGATCATCACATGATCTTGCTATTAATGTATACAATATTCCCCTCTTCTGCTCACTTCACTCAGCATCAGTTCATGTAAATTTCTGTGGGTTTTTCTTAAATCAGCCTGCTCAGCATTTGTTATAGAACAATAAAATTCCATTATATTCATATACCCTAATTTATTCAGCCATTTCACAATTGATGGAAATCCACTCAATTTCCAGTTCCTTGCTATTACAAAAAGAGCTTCTACAAACATTTTTGCACATGTGGGTTCTTTTCCTTCTTTTGTGATCTCTTTGGGATACTGACCCAGTAGTGGAACTGCTAAATCAAGAATATTCTAAATAATAACTCATTTATATAGTTCTATGTAAGCAAAGCACTTTTTAAAAAATACTCATGTTAAAGTTCAATAGTGCAAGTATCATATTTTCCGCTTTCTAGAGATGAGAAAACAGTTTTAGAAAAGCTAAAATACTTGTCATATCGAGCCCAATCCAACAAGCATTTAAAAGCTTAACATACCCAAGGAACTGAGATATATTTTTCACATTAAAAAACAAAATAAAACACAGAGCCTGTTCTCAAGGACTTTATATTCTACAGTCACTCAGATAGCAAATGGCAGAGTCAAGATTTGAACCCAGGTTCCTTCCAAAGCTTTTAGATTTTTTTCACTACACTTGACTTCCTTCTTCAGGAACAGAAATGATAGCAATCAGATCCAGATGATTTGCACCACATGCTGCCAATCGAGATTTGTGCCAAAGGTGATCTATGTGTCCTCTGCAGGAGCCAGCTCTTAACCAAATTTTTTAGGCTAGTCTCATCTTAGGCTGCCTCTTATCACCCCAATCAACATCCCTTTTCTCTGGTGTCTCCCATCTTCTCAGGCACCTTTCATACTCCCCAAACTTTCTCTCTTTTGGCAATCAACTAACTTAGATAAATGGATGATTCTCCTTTGCTCACTCCTAAGGGTATGTATATTTTAAAGGATATTCTTTTATTCTTAAAGACAGAAGACCTAACTTTCCCCTACTATTACCCCACCCTTCTCTCAAGAACAAAGAAAGATTTGGCTTGAAGACTCAGAAAAAGTTGCCAACCTCTAGTTTAGATTTTCACTGGCCTGAAGGCAGGGGACTACCCAAATGTTTTTTTCCAGATGGCCTCCAGCTATAGAATTCTGTTGTTCTTCAGGGGAGTTACTCTTAAGGAACTTTGCAATCATAGTGTTTCAATCATATTATTACATTGTTATGAAACAAGGTCTTTGATGCATACCAAAATGAGCCGAACCCTAGTTCCTCTTCACACTGTATGACCTTGGATAAGTCAGTCCCTGGGTTTCAAGAATCTTCTTTTCCAATCCTCTCATTTTACCAATGGGGAAACTCAGATCTGTTCTCATCTTAACATTATGTGGTTCTAAGAGTGTCGATTTTAGCCACAGCCATTCCAAATTTAGCACTCAATCACTTTTTGGTATGATACCAGGCTAATAAATCCAGCTATTGACCCTGGCAGAGAGATGCTCTCCATTGAAATCAATGGAAGAATCAATACCCGGATACAGTCTTCAAAGTGGAGTCTGCTTTTTATTGAAGTTTGATTCCTCTAGTGTAGAACTGAGTGCTCTTCCTAAATAGCTAGTCATCGCTGGCAGGCAACAAATTATAAATAATTCTATGCTCAAAGACTGGGCTCTCACCCATCACTGATGGGGATATAAAAAATGTTTGTAATCAAAACCCATAGAGAGCACACTACTATTCAATTCTAGGGAGTAGAGGGGGAAAACTTTCCATTAGTAAACATTAGGTTTCAGTTCTACTCTAGACAAATGTTCATACTTCCCATTAACACTAGAAGGAGGTGGGTAATCATAATTATAAAAATAATAATCACATTTGTACAGCACTTTGCTGTAGAGAGAAGAAGGCCTGATTCTAATATTTCAAAACAACAGTAGCTCTTTGATTTTAAACAAGGATAGTTTTGCTGTTATTTCTAGATAAAAGAGAATCCCTCCAGTAGCTTCCAGAGAGCTCTTTGAGGGCAGGGGTTGTTTTCATTTTTGCTGGGGGGGGGGGGTTTCCACTTTTATTCTCAATTTACTCTCTAAGACTGCTCTACTTCCCTTTCCCTCCAAGTCTCTCTTTTTAGCCCTCTTTAATGCTTTGTCTTTTATTAAAATGTCAAGCTGGTATGGTAGAGTGGATAGAGCCCCTAACCTGGAGTTAGGAAAACTCATCCTCCTAAGTTCAAATCTGGTCTCAGACACTAACTAGCTATGGGACCCTGGACCAGTCATTTAACCCTGTTTGCCTCAGTTTCCTTATCTGTAAAATGAGCTGGGGAGGAAATGAGTAACTACTGTAGTATCTTTACCAAGAAAACCGCAAATGGGCTCATGAAGAGTACAAGACGACTGAAAAACTATGAACTATGACAATTAGGATATGAGTTCCTTGAAAGCAGGGATCCCTTTTTTTCTTATACTTGTGTCCCTATAGCATTTAGTACAATACCTGGCACATAGTAAGTGTCTAATATGTGTTATCTATTTGCCTAGACATCAATATCTCTGCAATACCTAAGAAAGTTGTTTGTTGTTGGGTCATTTCAGTCATATCCAGCTTTCCATGATTCCTCTTGGTGTTTTTTCTTGGAAGATTTTCTAGAATGGTTTGCCATTTCCTTCTCTAGCTTACTTTGCAGATAAAGAAACTGAGGCAAATAGGGTTAAGTGACTTGCCTAGGGTCACACAGCTAATAAGTGTCTGAGACCAGATTTGAATTCAGAAGGATGAATCTTCCTAACTATAGGCCTGGTGTTCTATACACTTTGACACCTAGCTGCCCTATTCATTTGAGACTTAATAAATTCTTAATACATTGAGTAGAATCAGATAGTCTTGGAACATCTTTTTTTGGTAGGATCTTTGATTTCACCTTTCCATAAAGGAAATTCCCTCTGCCAATAGCAGATCAGCACCTACTATTTATAGTCTTCAAGAGTTACCTGGGCCACTGAAAAACTAATGGACACATTAGGAAATCCAGCCAGGATGAGTCAGAGATAGGACTTGATCCAAGGACTTAGTGATTTTGAAGCTGGTCCTTTAGCCACTATTCTATATGGCTGCTCTCATCTTTTGAGTCTTTTATCAGGTCACTACTATACCCCTCTTCAACCCAGATTTGCAAAAATTCATTAGTTTATAGACAGAGATTTGTGTGCATCTAGCTCTAAACTGCCTGTGATGTATTTTCATACATGATGTATAATTTTCAGCATGATGGATAATTGATATCTTATTCCTTGCCTTCTCAAGACATGGAGCAAAGGTGAAAGAAACAGAAAATTTGAAACAATAATTTTTTTAAATGAGTATTTAAAAAATTTTATAGGTAATTGGGAAATATTTAATGAAACAAATTAAAATATATTAAATACAAAAACTTTCAATGTGAGCATAATTTATATTTCTTTTTTTGCTTTTTGCTGAGGCAATTGAGGTTAAGTGACTTTCCCAGGGTCACACAGCTAGGAAATGTTAAGTGTCTGAGAGCACATTTGAACCCAGGTCTTCCTGACTTCAGGGCTGGTGCTCTAACCACTGCGCCACCTAGCTGCCCCTGAGCATTTATATTTCAGAAATAACTGATTGCTACAAATAAGGCTTTGATTTGTTGTTTTATTGTCATATAGACTTTAAAGAGGTCAATAATTAACTAATAATAATTAATCAATTTAATTTCATTAAATTAAACAAAAAACTCAATAGTTAATAAAATAAAATAATACTCAATAAAATACTCAAAAATTTGGAAATACATTTTTTCCTAAAAACCTGAGTGATTGAATATTTGCCAATATGTCCCTGCTTACTGGATCCCCGAATATGGACTTCATTTACTGATCTTATCTATCTTTTCCTATCTTTCTTTTTGCTTATCTTTGTATCCCAGTGCTTATCACATTGTCTAACACATAGTAAGAGTTTAATAAATGCTTCTTCATCATCCTTTCTTTCTTTTTCTTCTTTCCTTCCTTCCTTCCTCTTTTCTTTCCTTATAATATCTGAAAGCAAAACAGACTCTGCAATATGAATTTTTTTTGTTGGTTAATCTTTTTCAGTTATATCCGACTCTTCATGATTCAAAAAAATTTGAGGTTTTTCTAAGCAAAGATACTGGAGTAGTTTGCCATTTCCCTCTCCAGCTCATTTTATAGATAAAGCTAAAGCAAATAGGTTTAAGTGACTTGCCTAAGATCACACAGCTAGTATCTGAGGCCAGATTTGAATTCTATTCTTACTGACCACAAGCCCAATGTCCTATCCACTGCCCTACTTATCTGCCTCTTTAAAACAGTCAAAGCCAGACAAAGTCAATTTTTCACTGTCCTGAGCGTGCTTTTTAGCCTTTTCCCTTCATTCCTGGTGGCTCAATAGTGTGAGGGATCCCATCTTAAGAAAATGAAATCTGTAAAAATTTTTAGTTTGTTTGGTTTTTTTTTTTAAACATATGTAAAATCTTGCAAAACATTTTTTCACACTTTCCTATTACCATATAAGAGAAGTAATCCCAGTAAGGGCAAATCCATGATTTAGTCAAGGTCACACAGGACTTGAATCCAGATTTCTTGGCCAAAAAGCTCAGGGTTCTTTCTTCTATAATTCGATATCCCATACCCCCCCCCAAAAAAAAAACCCAAAAAAAAAAAAAAACAGCCTTAGCTACTTACTATTTTAAAGATCCTTCTGAACTTCAGAACTCATCTGACCCAAAATAATGAAAAATAATATAACAGAATCAGAAGGTACAACACTTCAGATACTGATATTTTCCTTTTCTAAACATAGTCACACTACCTGCTACATAATAGATAAGAAGAATAGATCATTAGAGAAACATGAGCAGCTCTGTTTCATTTCAGATCTATTTGTTGATCTTTCTATTTCATCCATAAATATTCTCGGGATAATATGCTAATTTTTTATCCTCATACCAAGTTTTCTGCAAGCTATTTTTCTCTCTATTGCTTTTCAGGATAATGTTTGGCAAGGGAACTTACATTGAAAATTGGAATGGTTCTTGCCTTCTTTGTCTTTGCATTTGGCAGGAAGATAAAAAGTTGGCTGATCAAGTCGATTTCTTGGCTCTTTTGGCCTTCTAATTATGATGCCTGATTTATGTTGGATTAGAGGTACATCTAAAGGTAAACAGGGTGCTGCTTCTTTGTAATTAGCTTATCTGGGTTGCCCAGTAAAAGGGTTGACCTGTATAATTCATCATAAGACCAGAGGAGGCAACCAGTCTGTCACCAGTCAAAAATGTCCAAATTAGAATAAAATCTGAATATCTAAGCAGGAAGGGACCAAAATGTCAGTTAATCTAAATCCTTCATATTTTATAGCTTAGCTTTCTGAGGCCTAGGGAAATCAAAAGATTCAGCCAAAGTCATACAATCAGTGGCAAAACTGGCAAAAACCTGCAGGCAGCAACAAATGGTGATTATGGATAATATAATCCAAGAACCAAGTCAATGCTTTTATTTTGGAGCATTGTTGAGTAAAAACTGTGGAGACACATTCATACTAAGAGATTTATTTATTAAAATAAATATGTAATACACTGATATTCTGCCTCAGGCAAGGCCCAGTGGAAAGCTAACTCCTCATCTATATCCCCTTCTCACCAAACCCCCTTCCCTATTCTGACCTTCCCTCTGCCCCTACCCCCATCACCCAAAATGCATCTTTGTCAGCTGCCACTTGGTTACCCTAAGCTACTCTGAAGCTTGGCCCCTTCACAGAAGAAGCAGACAGGAGACATCATTCAATCCACAAGGATCAAGCAGCCTTAATGTATATTTTGAAAATCTTCCAGAGGGCGAGTTAGAGAAAACTGACCTCGCACTTCCTCCCCCACTGGTTGTGTCCTTCCAAGATTTTTTGCATCTTATTCTATATTCATGGAACCATTCTGATTTCCTGGAATCAGCATCTATTCTGTTTAAACTCTATCTCTTGTCTATATTGTCTCCAGCTTCTAGAATTCAGAGAGTAGAGGATCAATTTATTATTGCCCATCTTTGAGTCTTTTATTTTATGGATCATTTGTGGGAAAATTTTGACCTGTCCAGACAATTTTTTTCTTAGCAACTAACATTTCAGGACCCTCTCTTGCCAGTTGGTCAGTTGACATCAGAGAATATAAGCATATTTTCTTGATGTAAATATATTTTCCTTGGGCTAACACCAATAATATTGCTTACCTTGCCACCATTCCCAAACAATAAAGTACATTCCCAAATTAAAAAAAAAAAAAAAAAAAGACTCATCTTATTGTTTCAGGTTGCCTATGTGACTGCCTTTGTCCAGTAGTGAGAATAATCATTTTTTGATGCTGAAAATGATGGTCTATCTCCAGGGTTAAACAACCATTCCAAAACATGTTCTAAGGTTGTGTCTAAGGTTCTTATTTGCTAGGGATGGAACATATTGTACTGACTCATGGGATAGGGAAAGATGGGATGGTTATGCCATGTTGGCTCTAGGGTTAGGAAGAGACACAGCAGACAGCAGCTGTCAACAATGGTAAAGCTAATGCACCATTCTATTTATTATTCCTTCAACAACACTCCATTCTCCTCCCCTTTTTTTTGCTTTTTTCCTGGGAGAAGGGAGAATCCCTCCTCAGTCATACCTCTTCTGTGCCTTGATTTCCTTCAAGATTCAGTTTAATTCATACCTTCTTCAGGAAGTGTTTCCTGATTTTGCCAGCAGCTAATGCCTTCTTCTGAGATTATTTTCCAACCACTATAGATAGAAATATACAGATATAAAAATCTCTCCCTTTCCCTCTATTTCTCTCTGTCTCTGTATCTCTCTTCCTCTCTATGTTTCTGTCTCTCTCCATGTCTCTTTTTCTCTTCCCTCTTCCCCTCTCTCTTATATATATAGGCATATATATATATAAGATCTATATGTATAAATCTTATATGTGTGTAGATCACATATATATGTATACTTACACACATATATACATGTTCACACACAGAAGAAATGTGTATGTACACATATATATGTTTTAATATATGTTTCACCTATGGAATCTGTATTATGCATAGGTATATGTAAATTCTGTCTATATACATATCTTTTATGTATTTAATTATTTACAAATTATCTTTCCCATTAAAATATGAGTTCTTGAGGGTCAAGAACTGTTCCTTTCTTCGTATAACTCCAACTTAGCGCAATGCTTGAGTGTCAACACTTAGTGAGCAATAAATAAATTCATGTTGACTGACAACATAAAATAGTGAATAATGAATAACAAAGAAATTTGAGAAAGTTTATATGGATTGATGCAGAGCAAAGTAAACAGAATCACATTGTGTGCAATGACTATAGTAATATAAAGAACGGAAAAAAAACCCACAAAAATGTAGCTGACTGACATTTATTGCTGTGACTGTATTCAATCCAGAAGTTAGACAATTAAGATGTCAAATGTTGTTGAGGAAGACAAATACAATTGCTATATTATCGTCAAATTTGTTTTACTATTTTTCATTAACTAATAAACATTTATTAAGTAAGCACCTACTATGTGCCAGACCCTGTACTAGAGGGTTCATAGAAAGTAGGAAGATCTTTCTTCCATAAAAAGCAGGAATTACTTTCTGATTCGGATCCTACTTTGGTCTCCTTTATGGTCTTCATATTTCTATTTTCTTAATAGAAATTTTTTTCTTTGACCCACCATTTAGGACACTGAGATAAAACAAAAATGAAACTTATTATGAGTCAATGTAATCTTTCAAAAAATCAATTTCCCAATTATAGAAAGGGCATGGCTGCCAGGCAATAGATTATGTGAAAATGGCCTTGTGAAGTTTTTCTTGACACAAGTTCAATAGGAACAAATGGTGTCCTACACCTGATACCTCAGCAACAACATGAAGGTAAGAGCTGCCTTAGAAATGGAAGATCATCTTTGAGGTCATATAGTCATATGATCATAGATGTATGTGACTAGATAGATGCCATCTTGTCCAAACTCTTCATTTTACAGATAAGGAGACTGAGGCCTGGAAATGTTAAGTGGACCTTTCATTTATAGTCTCAGTAAGGGCAAAATCATTTAACTTCATTATCTCCTTGTAATATATTTTTTCCCATTTGATTGAGTGATTGCTGCAGGCAGCCTTGTAATGATTAGTGACTACCACAGTATTTCATCAGAATCAATGCTTCCTCCATTGATGAATTTAAGGCCCTCCTTATCTATTGTAAGTGTAAATCTATTTCCTAAGTTATTTATTGAAGGCAGCTAGTGAATAGAGAGCTGGACCTAGAATCAGAAAGAAATGAGTTCAAATTCAGCCTCTTATTAGTCATTAGTAAAAGTGTAACCCCTACCAATTAAGTAATAAGTAGACTCACTGAGTCATTTAACCACCTCAGTTTGCTCACCCATAATAAATAATATGAGCATAATAAGACTTCCTACTTCCCAGGGATATAAGAGAAATTCCACCTTATACCAAGTCAAGACATCATACTCGTGATGTCATTGGTCCTCTCCAAAGAAGAAAGGAGAAAGAACCAACTAACTAAAAGGATAGATAGAAAATTGTTTTAAAAGGAAAGATACTAGAATTCAGAGGGATTGGGAAAGGGTTCCTTTAGAAGATGGGATTTTAGTAGGAACTTGAAGGAAGCCAGGAGGTAAAAATGAGGAGAGAGAGCATTCTAAGCAAGAGGAAATGCAAAAGCAAATGCCTGGAGATGAGAGATGGAGTGTCTTGTTTGCAAAACATCAAAAAGACCAGTGTTAAAGAAGAGTTAACAGAATAGTAAAAGATAAGTTAAAGAACATGTAAAGCAAGGAATAAAATATAAGACAACTAAAAAAGATCAAAGAGTATATAACAGGGAATAAAGCATAAGATAACTAGAAAAATAGGAGGTTGGGAGCTAGGTCATGAAGGACTTTGAACACCAAACAAGGATTTTGTATTTGATCCTGAAAGTGATAAGGAGCCACTGGACTTTATTAAGTAGGGGATAACATGATTCAGCTTGCACCCTAAGAAAATCACTTCAGTGGATGAATGGAGAATGAAATGGAGTGGGGAAAGCCTTGAGGTGGGCAGACTCACTAGCAGGCTATTGCAATAGTCCAAATGTGAGCTCATGAGGACCTGCACCATGATGGTGGAAGTGTAAGAGGAGATGGTATATTCAAAATGTTGCAAAGGTTAAACTGACAGGCCTTGGCAACAGACTAGATATCTGGAATACTGCAAAGATAGTGATGCCCTTGAGAATAATAGGGAAGTTTGGAGTCATGAGGGTTAAAAGGGAAAGAGAATGGTTCACTTTTGGACATATTGAGTCTATTATATTATATTGAATCACATTGATGTCTATTGGACATTCAATTCAATGTGTCTAAAAGGCAGTTGGAGGAGGGGAGAGGAGAAGGAAAAAAGGTGAACACAATGTTTTGCAAAGGCAAATATTGAAAATTATCTTTGCATGTATTTGGAAAAATAAAATACTATTTTAAAAATAAAAAAGTAAAGGTGAGAGTGGAAGAAAGAAATAAAAAATAAATAAATGAACATCTACTCAGCATGTAGAAAGCATTAAGCTGGGAAGTTGGGAGAAAGGAGAAGAAAGCAGTTGGACATGAAAAATCTTGAGATTATCAGAGAGGTTAGAGTAGGATAGATAATAAGATAAAGAGATAGGATAGGAAGTTGATGAGATCACTATTTTTAAGTGTTGCCCAAATGAAGAGACAGATCAATGTGGTCTCCATTTTACAGTTAAGGAAACTGAGGCAGAGAAATGGTGGAAGAAATTTGGTTGCTAGACATAGTAGATAACTAGGTGATGTTTACTGAGTGAAAATCAATTTGATGTAGAAATTGTTGAAATTGTTTCTCTGTCCCCAAGGACAGTGATCTCTTTCAGTGCTATTGTATTATCTCTTATTTGAAAAGGGTGTCATAGTAAGAGTATCAAATGTTTGTTCTGTATTGTTTCACAGGACAGAACTTGATCAAGAGGCAGATTTAGGCACAATTATAGACAAAAATAGGAAAGAGAGCTGTCCAAAGGTGGACATCTACTAATCCAGGTTTGACCTTAAGATGAAATGAGGAACTAGAAAGTCCTTGAGCTATTAACAAAAAGGAGGTTTACTTTGCCCTAACCAGCAAAGATATGCAACACTTAGTAGCTATGTGGCCCTGGGCAAGTCACTTAACCTTGTTTGCCTCAGTTTCCTCATCTGTAAAACACACTGGAAAAGGAAAAGGATAATCACACTAGGATTTCTGCCAAGAAAACTCCATAAAAAGTACTGGTATGCTATGACCCATGGGTCAAGAAAAGTTGGCCGCAACTGAATGACTGAAAAATAACAGCTTTAAATGTCAAACAGAGGTGTTTGTATTTGATGCTAGAAGTAATAGGGAGACACTAGAGTTCACTGAGCAGGGAAGCAACATGGTCAGACAGGAACTTTAAGAAAGATTCTATTAATCTAGAAAAACCTATTCACTGACCTTAATTCTTCCCATTTCAACTCCTATAAACTGGAAGAATAGGATAAGTTTCTCAGACTATGATCTGCTAGAGAATTAATGGTGATAATGTGATGGTTGTCTATTTAAAAAAAAAGTTCATTCTGGCAAGAATGAGCTATTGACTTATGGTATTTAATAAAAACCAGATGCCTTCCTGAATCCTTGCCATGCAGTCTGGGGGAGGTCTTGTTGATAATAGCCTTCATTTTCATAGCTCTTTACATTTACAAAGTGTTTTCTATGCATTCTCACATTAGATCCCATCAGAGCCCTGTCTAGTAGGAAAAGGAACAAGCACTTACTTACTATACCTACTACAAGTACTACAAGTACAAGCACCTACTATGCGCACAGGAAAAGTAAATCCACAGCCTTTGGTCCTGCTGAAGTTCACAGACTGAGTTTGAGAACCACTGACTTAGGAGATGCTATATTTATGAGATGAGACCCAACTCTCAGACTTCCTTTTCCTCAGTCTTCCCACCACCACTGACTCCACCCATTTTATGTCAAACTTTGGTCTTCCCCTCTGACTTCCCAAAGAAGGGTTGTCCCACTAGAGCTGGTGCTGTCTCATCCCCCTGGAACTCAGACTTTCAATTCCTCTTTCTGAACCAATGCTTCACTTCCTGTCCTTCAGTTTCCTTTGGGAACTCTTTTGGCAAAGTCATTTGCCTGGCCCTGTTTACTGATTGTCCCTTGGGACTTGAAGGGTTCTGTTCTGAGAATTGGAGAAATTTTCAAATGGGTTAAAATGAAATTAAAGGGCCATGGATTTATTCTCTGATTTATTTACTTTTTGGATTTCTGACCAATTTGAAAATCATTTTACTAAAGGTCCTGGGAGTGTCTGAGACCTGGTAGGGGTGGCTGGTAGAGGAGGATAGAAAGATCAGAGGATCTTGAATAGAGCCTCATAGGTCATTTGGTCTAACTCAGCCACTTACAGGATGAGAAACTGAGATCTAGGGTAGCTAAATGACATCTCCAAAGTAACACTGGTAGTAAACTTCAGGAGCATAATTTGAACCCAAGTTCTTTGACTAGAAAACCAGCATTTTAAAAAAATTATTCATTAAAGGATAAATCCACAACTGTCCATGGTATTTCACCCTTGCTCCTGGGATGGAGGAATAAGAGAGGAAGAGGAATGTTTCAAATGTTTACTATCAAAAATGTCCAATTATCCCATTCCCAAATTTGAACCCAAAAGGATGAATGTCAGACCCAATTGGGGTCAGGAAACTTGAATTGAAATCCTATTGGCCATATACCCTGGGTAAGGCCCTTATGTCTGTTTCAGTTTCCTCATCTGTAAAATGGGGATAATGATACCACTTTCTTCCCAAGGGTGTAGTGATAAAGGGATCTTTGAATCTATGAAATCTATGAATCTATGAAAAGTGCTTTACACATCTTAAAACACCTAATAAATATTAGTTATTGTTTTTGTTCTTGTCTGTCCAAGGACTCTGATCATTCCCTGAAACCCCATGTTGCTGCTTTGGTAAGCAGAAGAGAAAATTTGGTGGGAGTTGAAGATAGGAGGTAGAGCATTCCAGGGGAAACTGCCTGCTCAATTCATAGAATAACCTCTCTTCCCTGTTACATTCTTGCCCATACTTTAGAGTCCATACCAAATGCTGCCTCCTCCTCACAGCCTTCTCTAATCCTTTCCCCTCCCCTCTCAGCAATGATCTTCAATCAATCAATCAATAACCACTTTTCCGCACCTGAAATATGACAGTCCCTGTGCTAAGCAAAGGGGCTGCCAAAAAAGAGGCAAAAGACAGTCCCTGCCCTCGAGGAACTTACTATCTATTTGGATAGACCACATGCCCACAAAGCTATACAAAGCAAGTTGTATACAGAATAAACTGGAAATGCTTAACAGAGGGAAGAATTAAGAAAGGTTAGAGGAAGCTTCCTATAAAAGTTGGGATTTTTGTTAGGATTTAAAGGAAGCCTAGGAGGTCAGTGATCTGACTGGAGGAGGGAGAGCATTCCAAGCTTGGGGGGGACAGTCAGAGAAAACGCCTGGAGCTGAGACAGAGTGTCCTGTTCGTGGAACTGCCAGGAGGCCAATGTCATTGGATCAAAGAGCACTCATCGGAGAGGGAGTTATAAGAAGACTGCAAAGGTGGGAGGGGGTTAGATTACAAAGGGCTTTGCATGCCAAATGGGGCATTTTGCAGTTGATCCTGGAGGCAATGAGGAACCACTAGTTTGTGGAGTGTGGTTGGGAATTCAATAGGCCAAGAGGGGAAGGAAGAAGAGTCCAGGCAGGGAACAGGTGGGCTTAATCCTGAAATGAGCCTTATCCACCTTCCACCCCCACCATCCAATTCTCTTCTGCTTACCAAAGCAGCAACATGGGAGGTGGGTTTGGAGGGGGACGATCAGAGCCTTGGAGTAGACATCAACAAGGACAAGAAATTGTGGCCAGAGTTGGAGACGGCAGGACTGCAGATTTTTTGGTGACAAACCAAACATTCCTTTTCCTCTTCTCTTCCCCTTCCCCCACCCTGGTGCAATGGTGACTCAATGGTCTGACTATGATTTGGACATTCTAGATCAGTGATCTCCAAATATTTTCAATCACACAATCCTTATCAAAAATATTTTGAGTATGCAGTCCCAGTATGTTTATATTTCATTATTGATCACACACACATTTGCATGCAGGGGACTCCATATAATGTGCATATGTGTATATCTCATTTTAATTTTATTTTTATATAGGTTGTAGAATGTACATAATTATTATTATAGTTGAATGTTGGGAGGAGAGGTATCTAATTAGTGAAATTCCAGTTCTCAGATAATGTCAAACTCGCATATGCATGTATGTATGCTATTATCCTAATGATTTCATACATTATACAATTTATACAAAATAGAATTTTAAAAAGATGAAAAAATATTGCCAAACTCTCATATGTGTATATAGGTATGCTACTAAATGAATAATTACATACACCATTCAATTATAGATTTTTTAAATGAGATATAGATGAAGTAATATTGCCAAACCCTCATATATATAGGTCACTGTGTCCAAGCACAGAAGACAATTTCTGACAGGCTAGTGTTGCAGCAGCAAAGGTGGGTGACTAGTGGAGGGAAGGGAATATAATATTTTCCCCCCAACTACTACAGGTAGCAGTTAGTTTAAGTCATAAATACCTTCAGGGATGACACTGGACTCAGAAGGAAAGAGATTAGGAACCAGTGCAGTGGAGGGACAGACTGTAGTGTTTGGAGTGCTGGAGGATGTGCAATTGTTGGATAAAAGCCTCAGGATTGGCTTTTGCAGCAATGGGATGGGCCTATCTTCCTATCCTCTGATTGGTGAACATACATAGACACATGCACTTATAACTTATCCATCATTGATCTTTCCAGGGTTTTGTTGATGAAAATAGATGAAAATAGACCCTAAACTGTGCAGGTCAAAGTTATATTTCCTTGCCCCTCTGACTAACTGTTGGTTCATTCAAGTGAATACTGAGTTCCTGATGAGTGACTAACACTTTGGAAAATACAATTCTCCCCAATTAGATTGTGAGCTTCCTGAGACCAGAAATTAGTACCTGTGAAACAGCATTAAATAATACAGGACAGAATAAAATTAAGCACTGGAAAGTATAAAATGCTATACACAATTTAAAATATTTTCCCATATATAAAATGTTTCCCCAGAGGTCTTTCTTTAAATTCAACACACATTTATTACTAGACCAGGCAGAATAGATTCTTTATGGAAGGGAAGCATTTAGGAGAAAAAAAACCCTTAAAATTGGCAACAAATGATGATGTGTCACCTCATCTGAGTATCACAACACTCCTCTGGCGTAGTGCAGATATTGTAAGTATTGTTACCCCTGTTTACCAGATAGGGTATCAAAAGGTTAAGAAACTTTCTTAAGATTACACAGCCAGCAACAGAGACAGGGTTTAAACTTAAGCTATCCTGACTATAGGTTCAACATTTTATCTACTATCTGTAACAAGCTTTCTCCCTCAAAATGCCTTTTCCAAATGAAAAGCCCAGAATTCTGTGATCCTCTGTGATCCCAACACAAAATATGGACTCCAGATAAAATCTGTTTCTGCTCAAAGAACCATGTTAACAATGTCCCTAGGGGGCAACCAGAAGGTTTCCTGGATGTCAGCCAACATCACTCCCTTTCTGGGATGCTAAATAAGAGACACAAATGGAAGAGAAACCAACCCGAATGTTGGCTGTCTAGATTGCTCTAGGAAGCAGCTGGTCCATCAAGCTCCAGGTGAATTTCCTTTCATTAGATCTGGTTGTTTCTCCCCTTCCTGTGCACCATAAATGGGCACTCCCTTACCAGTTTATATAGTTTTCTGGGATAATAAGAAGTTAAGTAATTTGTCAGATCATTCTATTAATATCTATTAAAAGTGGGACTGAAACCCTCTTCTTCTTGACTACAAGATTATCTATTCTTCCACTATCCTATACTGTCTGATAGTAATACTAACAATTTGAATTTCTATAGCATTTTAAAGTTTGCAACAAAGCATTTTTCTCACAACAATCCTTTGAAGTAGGAATTTTTAAATGTATCTTCATTTTACAGATGGGTATACTGAGTCTCCGGCAAGTTAAATAACTTGTCTATGATCATACAATATTATCTTGGGCAGACTTTAAATGTTGATGGCAGGTTCTGCATGCCTGTCTACTGTGCCATAAAAACATCCATTATTTAATCTGATCTTCATAATCATCTTGAAAGTACATAAAGCAGGGATCACTAATTTCTTGTGGTTTGTTTTGTTTTATTTTTATTTAGGTAACTGGAGTTAATCAACTTGTCCACAGTTACATAACTAGTAGGTATTAAAAGTCTGAGGTTGAATTTGAACTCACATTCTCCTGACTCCATGGCTGGTGCTCTATCCACTGCATCATCTAGTTGTTCCATCATTAGCTTCTTTAGATGCTTCTGGAACTAATACTGAGAGAGGATAAGTTGATTAACCAGCTTAATCCAATTGTCAGTGATGGAATATAGAACTAGAACCCAAATTTCCTGGCTCCTCATCCTGAGTTCCATTTCCTAGATATGTGACCATAGGCAAGTCATTTAACCCTGTTTACCTCAGTTTTCTCATCTGTAAAATGAGTTGGAAACAGAAATGGCAAACTATTGAACCCCAAATTGGTTCTCAAAGAGTGAGACAACTAAACAACACCAACACCAAATCCTGGGCTCTTTATTCTCCATCAAGCTTTACAATTTAACATGCCAGCATCTAAAAAGGGAAGAGTCATCCCTCAAACTTTTATTTCAGTTATTAAATCTCGGAGAAGATTGTTTGTTCTGTGTCCCTTATATCTGTTCCCCATTCTTTTGATGTGGTACCATCAGGATGCTAAAAAATGACTGTTTTGCTCTTTCTCTTTTAGGTCATTTATTCAGAATAAATATAGCAGAGGTCTTAGTACTGACCCTTCCTTTCCTCCCAGTAGGGCATAGTCTTGCTGCTCTCACACATCCTCCCTATTTTCTATTTTCAAACATTCATGAGGATGGTGGAGGTGGGGGGTGGGGAGGGGGGGAGAACAGTGTTTTTTCTTAATCATTCCCATGTACTGCCCTAGATCTCACCAGAGCATACCAAATGCTCTAGGCCAGTTAGAATCAAAATCAATTATGCTTTGTGCATTCTTTTTATTTATTTAAATTTTTTTCTTATCTACATTTTGAATTCCAAGTTTTTACTCTCCCTCCCAACCTTGCATTAGGGAAGCCAACATTTAATATAGATATATGCGTGAAACTATACAATACATTCTTCTACTTATCAGTTCTTTCTCTGCAAGTGAAAGTTTCTTTCATAGGTCCTTGTAGTTTATTTGAATTTACATATTACTCAGAATAGCTTAGTCATTTACAGTTACTCTTCAAAAAATATTGTTATTACTGTATACAGATTATCTTGGTTCTGCTTATTTTAGGCAAATCTTTCTTTTTTAAAAAAAAATTTAAATGGGATTTTATTTTTCCAAATACATGCAAAGATGGTTTTCAACATTCCCCTTTGCAAAACCTTGTGTTCCAAAATTTTCTCCCTCTCTCCTCTTCCTCCATCCTCAGACAGCAAGCAATCCAATATACATTAAATATGTTCAATTCTTCTAAACATATTTCCATATTCATCATGCTGAGCAAGAAAAATCAGATCAAAAGGAAAAAAAACAGGAGAAAGAAAAAAAAAAACAAAACAAGCAAACAAATACCATCACTACCAAAAAAAAAAAAAAGTGATTTATGTCCAAAGAAGAACTGGAACTCTTAATTGAAAACCAGATAGATAACTTTGACTATATTAAGTTAAAAAGTTTTTGTACAAACAAAATCAATGCAGACAAGATTAGGAGGGAAGCAATAAATTGGGAAATCATCTTTACATTTAAGGGTTCTGATAAAGGTCTCATCTCTAAAATATATAGAGAATTGTCTCATATTTATAAAAATTCAAGCCATTCTCCAATCAATAAATGGTCAAAGGATATGAACAGACAATTTTCAGAGGATGAAATTAAATATGAAATGAAAAGGTGCTCCAAATCACTATTGATCAGAGAAATGCAAATCAAGACAACCCTGAGATATCACTTCACACCAGTCAGATTGGCTAAAATGACAGGAAAAGTTAATGATGAATGTTGGAGGGGATGTGGGAGGGCTGGGACACTGATACATTGTTGGTGGAGCTGTGAACGGATACAGCCATTCTGGAGAACAATTTGGAGCTATGCTCAAAAAGTTATCAAACTGTGCATACCCTTTGACCCAGCAGCATTTCTATTGGGCTTATATCCCAAAGAAATCATAAAAGAAGAAAAAGGCCCCACATGTGCAAGAATGTTTGTGGCAGCCCTTTTTGTAGTGGCTAGAAACTGGAAATTGAATAGATGCCCTTCAATTGGAGAATGGCTGAATAAATTATGGTATATGAATATTATGGAATATTATTGTTCTGTAAGAAATGACCAGCAAGATGATTTCAGAGAGACCTGGAGAGACTTACATGAACTGATGCTGAGTGAAATGAGCAGAACCAGGAGATCATTATACAGAACAAGAACAATACTATACGACGATCAATTCTGATGGACATGGCTCTTCAACAATGAAATGTTTCAAACCAGTTCCAATTGTTCAGTGAAGAAAGTCATATACACCCAGAGAGAGGGATGTGAAATGTGGACCACAATATAACGTTCTCATACTCCTTAATTGATGTTTGCTTACATTGTGTTTCCTTTATCTGATATATCGTTTGTGTAGACAAGATTTTTCTTGCATAACAATGACAAGTTTGGAAATATGTATACATATATTCGATTTGCCAATATTTTAAAATAATTAACATGTAGTGGATATCCTGCCATCTAGGGGAGGGGTGGGGAGTTGGGGGAAAAATTTGTAACGGAAAGCTATGTAAGGGTTATTGTTGAAGAATTACCTACACATATGTTATGCAAATAAAAAAATAAAAAATAAAAAAAAAGTGAAAATACTATGCTTTGATCCACATTCAGTCTCCATAGTTTTCTCTCTGGATTCAAATGGCACTTTCCATCACAAGTCTATTGGAATTTCAGGCAAATCATTCCATGCCTCTCTAAAAACAACCTTTTGGTTATTTCTTACAGCACTTCTTCTCAACATCATATACTATGACTTATTCAACCATTGCCCCAATTGATGAGCATTCCCTCAATTTCCAGTGCATTTCTTTCTTTCTTTTTGAATGCAGGAAAGATTTATTTTACATTCTTGCAAGAGTGGGTGCCTAGGTTACTAGACACACCTTTGCAACTCCAAAAGGCAGCATTTTATTTCCTATCTGAAGGGCAAGTCCCTCCCCTGATTTCCCATTAATTGGATGTTACAGAAGTTACAAGACTTAAATCTCCATTCCTCATCCTAGAGCATTTCTTTTATTTGACTTCCCTGAAACCTCCTTCTAAGAGGCTCCTCTCTTCCCTTCCCCACCCTCCAACTCTCTTCATTTCTTTCTCCTCCCCAACTATTTTAGGACGGGAACATTAGAGGGCAGTGTGGAGGCTTTGGCCAAGGGGCAGCTGAGAACTCTGCTCCTTTTTTAGAATGTGGGTGACTGCCAAGTTTCCCAAATGAGAAATCTTTCTTCCTTGGATAGTTGCTTTTATTATTATAATTAGAACAATTCCACTTACTTTTCCTAGGAAGAGGGCAATGTGGTAGAGTAGAGAGTCTTGGAGTTGGAAGTTAGGAAGCAGAATTGGGAGAAGCAAAGAAAACCTAGTTTTGTGAGCTCTTCATTGCATATGATCATGTGCAGGTCACAACTTCTCCATTATAATGTAGCTATATGACTCTAGGTTACATATCTCTCCATCAGGTTTTACAGTTTAATATGCCAGCATATAAACAGGGGAGGGCCATTCTTCAAACTTTTATTTCAGTGATTAAATCTGAGAAGAATATTTTTATAACTGGTTAGTAAATGGAGACATAATATTAATACCTACCTCCTAGAGGTCCAGAGTGCCGTTTTCTTCATTCATTTATTTCTTCATCCATTCATTTAAAAAGCTGTTAATAAACATCTGCTTTGGGCAATGCAATGTGTTATACTTAATTCAGTAACATGCTTTTAGACATTAGAATTTGAGTCTTCTGCATTTTGTGTATAGATTAAGATGGTGACCCTACATTATCTGTCCTTATGTCCTTGAGTACAGATCATCCAGTGTTAGAACCAAGAAGATTGAGAGACCACCTAGTCTCTTTCATTTTACAGTTGTGGTAATCCAATTTAATTTAACACATTTTTACAAGGAATCTACTTCATTCGAGTGAGGTATTCCAAACGCAAGGAAGCACAGAACCAAAACATTAATAAAATCAAAAGAAAAGATTGTGGCATTCTCATGGAGACAAATAGATATTGTTCATCTTTGTATCTTGGGATTCACACACAGCACTTAAAAATCCTTGATTCTTTCTCAATATTACAAAAATTTCAATAAAATCACAATCAAAACAGAGGGTGAATAGCAACAGCTCATGTTTTCATTGAGTCTTAAGTCTTTCAAAACACTGCCTTGCCCCCCTCCCAACACATAACTTTTTGAATATGTATATGTATAAACATATTTATTTCCAATTTTCATATGAAAACACTGGCCTTTAAATGTTCAGTTTTATTTTTGTTTTGTTTTTGTTTTTTGTAGGAGAGAATGGCCCCCAAATGTTTTATTCAAGAATAATACCTAATAATTCCTAATTTACCTGTTTACCTGCCATCTGCTACCTGAGCCACCCTGGGGACCAATCAGAAAAAAATCTTTGGTTTCCTCGCTGAATTTAGCACACTTTATGTTGATCTGAACTGTGCAATTAAAAGACTAAAGAAGGAACTGAAAGATAATTATGTTCCAGGGATGCCAATAGCTATCAGAGATAAAAACAGATTCAGGAAACAGGTTATGGAATTAAACTAGGAGTGAGTTACTCTATAAACAAAGGTGGCTATATCTTTTTTCATTATTATTGGCAAGGAAAAATAGGAAAATATTGTTATGGGGTTAGAAGCAGCCCCTTAATTGCAAGAAATGGAAGTCACAAAAGTTTTTAATTAAAAAAAAACAAAAAAGGGAATTTCATTTTAGGGAAAAGTAGAAGGCCTTTGTGTTTAGAGTGTGACCCTATGTTCAAATTCTGATGCTTTTACTTACAACCTGTGGGCAAGTCATTAATTTTTCTAGGTCTGTGTTTCCTTACTTATCAAATTAAAGAATTGACAAGGACTATGAAATTGAGAATACCTTTTGATCCAGCAGGCAATTGGGGTAATACGCTGTATTACAAAGAAATCATAAAAGAAGGGAAAGGTCCCACATATGCAAAAATGTTTATAGCAGTTCTTTTTGTGGTGGCAAAGAACTGGAAAATTAGTAGATGCCCATAAATTGGGGAATGGCTGAACAAGTTATAGTACATCAAAATAATGGAATATTATTGCTCCATAAAAAATGATGATCAGGCTGGTTTTAGAAAGACATGGAAAGATTTACATGAAATGATAATGAGTGAAACAAGCAGAACTGGGAAAATATTATACACAGCAATTGCAAGATCCTGTGATGATCAGCTATGATAGACTTTGTTCTTCCCAGTGGTTCAGTGATCCAAGACAATCCCAATAATCTTTGAATGGAAAATGCCATCCTGCATCCAGAGAGAAAACTATGGAGACTGAATGCTATTTCACTTTTTTTTCTTTCTGTTTCTTTTTTCTCATGGTTTTTAATATAGAGTTTCCAAGCCTAAAGTTGTCTGATACTTCAAATAATCACTAGTTCATTCTGATACTTCTAGACCACTATTTTAAATTGTTATTGATTCATCTTCCTTCAAGCCAGAAAAAAGTAATGTTTGTTATAGGGAAGGAGAGAGAGAGAGAAGTCAGGTCATAGGTGTGTGTGACTTGAACAGTTACAAAAGGACTCTTTTTTTCTGGAACATTAGATTCGTCAACATACATATACACTGACATATATGTATACACTCATACAACATGTATGAAGACTATAATCATGAGAGAACGGATTTTGCCAGTTGTTGGGATCTGTATCTGCAGAAAGGCCTTTTTGTCTGAATCCACAGAACAAAGCAAAATGGAAGTTTGTAATTTCCAAGGTCTTTTTGGCTATGCAACAGCCAACCCAAATTATCTGGACCAAAATAGCCAACTTTGGGGATCTGAATTCTCATTTTCCTTTTTTTATATTGTCTGCAGTTATTTTGTTTTCTATTTTAATTTTTTTTTACTTTTTAAAATAACTTTTTATTGTTCAAAATACATGCAAAGATAGTTTTTAACATTCATATTTGCAAAACCTTGTGTTCTAAATTTTGCTCCCTTCTTCACCACTTCCCCGCTTTTCTGAACAGCAAGTAATCCAATATAGGTTAAACATGTGCAATTCTTCTAAACATATTTTCACATTTATCATAATGCACAAGAAAAATCAGATCAAAAGAAAAATATGAGGAAAAAAACCCAAGCAAATGACAACAAAAAAGGTGAAAATACTATGCTGTGATCCATATTCAGTCTCCTTAGTTGTCTCTCTGGATGCAGATGGCTCTTTTCATCACAAGTCTATTGGAATTATCTTGAATCACCTCATTGTTGAAAAGAACCAGTTCCATCTCAGTTGATCATCACATAATCTTGTTGTTGCTATGTGCAATGTTCTCTTGGTTCTAGTCACCTCATTTAACATATAAGTGTATATAAGTGCAAAGATAGTTTTCAACATTCACCTTTGGAAAATCTTGGGTTCCAAATTGTTCTCCCTCTCTTCCTGCCTTTCCCCCCTCCTAGACAATAAGCAATCTGATCTGAACTGTCATTTTCAACCCAGTAAAATTTCTAGTTCCCTCTTTATGCAGGGAAGGCCCTGTTTCAAAATAATCTTCAAAATTTTAGAGAAGAGAAAGATGGAATCAACTAATCAATTAGAGAGCATTTATCAGATAGCTACAATATATACTATGCTTTATTAATTACACACTGGGAATACAAAGATAAAAATGAAAACCGCTGCCTTCAAGGAAAGTGTTTTATAGAGAGAGGAAGGAAAACATGTATACGTGTGAATTGATGTAAAATATATAGAGTATAGATGGCATAGTGGATAGAGCACAAGTCCTGAAGTCAGAAGAATATGAGTTCAAATTCAACCTCTGACACTTAACACTCCCTAGCTGTGTGACCCTGGACAAGTCAGTTTATCCAAATTTCCTCACATAAATGTATATATACATATATATAAAATAAATATATTACAGATATTTATATGATAAATATAAATGATATATTATGTATAAATATATATTTCCTCACCTATTTATACACACACATATATGTATGCATATATACATATACACACACAGAGTAAATACAAGGCAATCCAGCCTCAGACATTTATGAGTTGTGTGACACTGGGGAAGTCACTGACCCTTATTTGCCTCAGTTTCCTCACCTTTAAAATCAGCTGGAGAGGAAAATGGCAAACCTCTCAAATATCTCTGTCAAGAAAACCCCAAATAAAGTCACTGCTAGTCAGTCATTTCTGAAATGACTGAATAACAACAAAGGAGTTATGACCAACTGATAAGAATCAGGAAAGGCCTTTTATAGATGGTGACCTGAACAGGGCTTTGAAGGAAAGAAAGACGTGTTCAAGTGCCATCTTGGACACAAACTGAATGTGTAACCCTTGTCAAGTCCTATTGCTCATTTTTATTATTATTAAAGACAGCAATAATGGGAGTAGGAATAGTTCATATCTATAATCACTTTGCATTTTGTTTTTCTCACAACAATGCTTTGAGACAGATAGTTAAAGAGATCATCCCATGGGAAAGTCACTTTTGGCTGACACTTCCCTTCATTGCTCATCCTATTTCAGAATCATTAGAAATAACTGAGAGGTAAACCCTGGGAAAAATCTGTTTTCTCAGGCAAAGTCTACTCATCTTGGACTGCAGATTGAGGGCAATTCTGTCCTTTGAGGGTGGGATTTTTTTTTAAACAACCAAGTCTGGTGAATAGCTTTTTCAGACTCGCTAATCTCATTTAACATTCACAAGAATCCAGCAAAATAGACAGGGAAGAAAGATATCATTCCCACTTTCCAGATGAAAAAACTGAGTCCCAAAGAACCAAAGCAAAGATCCATAGTCACTTGGCTAGTTTGTGGCAGAATCATTGTTAAAAGGCAGTCTACTGACTTCCAGTCCTGTGTTCTTTCATAGAACCACAAGGAATCACAGAATTTGGATGGGCCTACTCTAACCTGTCTGATAAAAGAATCATCATTATAATATATTTGACAAGTGGTCATCTGACCTCTGGTTGAAGATTCTAGTAGGGTCCCATATTAGTTCCCATATCCCAAAATAGCCCATTTCACTTTTGAACCATTTTCTTTATTATTATTTTAAATTTTATTTATTAATTTTCAACATTTACTTTTATAAGGTTTTGATTTCCATTTTCTTCTTCTTGCCTCCCCTCATCCTTCCCCAAGATGACAATCAATTTAATATAGGTTATACATGTCCAATCAAATTAAACATATTTCCACATTAGTCATATTTTGAAAAAAGAAGAGCCTCCACAGTTCTTTCTCTGGATGTGGATATCATTTTCCATGATGAGTCTTTTAGAATTATCTTGAGAAGAGCAAAGTTTATCAAAATTGATCATCTACACAATGTTGCTGTTACTGTGTACAGTGTTCTATGAGTTGTGCTCACTTCACTCAGCATCAGCATCATTCAACTACCTGCATATTGATTTTGTAGTTGAATGGATAGATGGCTGGCTGGCTGGCTGGATGGATGGCTGGATGGATGGACCTGTGGATAACTCAGTTGGAGGAAATTCCCTTGCTCTTCCCTTGTGACCCAGAAAGTTCATTGATATGTCACAGATTGAAAAAGATTAGGAAACAATGGATAAGATCATTGTCATCAGGAAGCAGGTGGAAAACTAGGTGAACAGACCCAAGCCAGGATTCTTCTGCTTAGTTTTTGTTGTTTTCCTAATTCTTATCTGAGGCCATGAACTTCCTTGAGTTGTAAGTGGGCAGGTCCATGCCCAGTGATATTTTCTTTTCTTTTTTCTAAAGGACAGTCTTTATTTCACAGAAAATAACAAATGAAGCAAAGTACTCAGGAATCCATAGAGAGATAAAGAAAACACATGAGGTGCTCATTAGGCATTAGGCAGCTGGGGAGGGGAGAGGGTACATAGTGCATAGAGTTCTGAACCTGGAATTGTGAAGGCCTGAATTCACATCCTGGGCTAGTAACTGAATCTCTGATTGCTTTAGTTTCCCCAGCTGTAAAATGAGAATAATAATAGTACTTACTTCCCAATTTTACAGAGTAGTGTTTGCTTCATTCATTTATTTTTTCATCCATTCATTCAAAAAGCTATTATTAAGTATCTACTTTGAGCAATGCAATGTGTTATGCTTAACCCAGTAAGCTGCTTTTTGAGAGACTGAGAGACCACCTGGTCTCTTTTATTTTACAGATAAGGAAATTCAACTTAATTCAACAACATTTGCTAGGCATCCACTATGTGCAATTCACAGTTCTAGACTTTGGAAGAAAAAAATTAATGCCAATAAATATTCATTGAATCTGAAGCACAAACTCATGCATCTAATATTTTTCCTCAATAATATTGTATTTTTCCAAATACATGTAAAGATAATTTTCAATATTCATTTTTGTAAGATTTTGAGTTCCACATTTTTATCCCTCCCTTCATTACCTCCTCCCTCCCCAAGGCAGCATGCAATCTTATATAGGTTATACATGTACAATTATTTAAAACATATTTTCATATTTGTCATGATGTGCAAGAAAAATCAGACCAAAAGGAAAAAAAATACAAGAAAGAAAAAGCAAACAAAGAAACAAAGGTAAAAATACTATGCTTTGATTTATATTCAATCTCCATAGTTTTCTCTTGATGCAGATAGCATTTTCCATCCCACATCTATTGGACTTATCTTGAATCATTCTTAGCTCATAAATCTAACATTAAGAGGCTTATGTTTTAGCTATTCAGGGGAATGAGTCCCAGACAAAAGTGGCTTGCCAAAGATCACACAACTGTATAACAACAGAGCTGGGACTAGAACCCAGGACTCTAGACTTAGGATCCAATTCTCCTTTCTTTTATCAGCTATATATTTCCTTTTCTGGTAATTAGCTTTTGTTTCACTTTAAATAAATTATTTAGGTATTTACTTATCCATTTATGTAAGCACTTTGAGAGTTAAGAATGTATTTTTTTTTCTCTTCATTCCTATCTACTAAAGTCCCATGCACATCTCATTATTATTTAGTTGTGTCCAACTCTTTGTGATCCCATTTGGAGTTTTCTTGGCAAAGGTACTTGAATGATTTTCCATTTGTTTCTCTAGCTCATTTTAACAGATGAGGAAACTGAGGCAAATAAAATTGAATGATTTATTCAGGGTCTTACTTATTTGAACTCAGGAAGATGAGTCTTCCTGACTAGGCCCACATCTCTATCCACTTTTCCCCAATAGTATATTATTTTTCTAGATACATACAAAAATAGTTTTCAACATTTACCTTTGCAAAATCTTGTGTTCCAAATTTTCCTCCCTCCCTCCCTCCCTCACTTCTTTCTCCCTCAGACAGCAAGCAAACCAATATAGATTAAACATGTGCATTTCTTCTAAACTTATTTCCATTTTCACCAGATTGCACAGGAAGAATCAAATCAAAAGGTAAAAAAGCACAAGAAAGGGAAAAAAAAAACAAGCAAAGGATCGACAACAACAAAAAGTGAAAATACTATGCCTAGCTATTATTGTTGTTATCTTTAATATTATTAGAGTAGTGAATAGACTGTTTTGACCAAACCATAACGTATGGAGAGTAAGCTAAATTAAGACTGGAAAAACAGTATATATGGCTAGATTATGGCGGATTTCAAATGACAAGGGAAGAAATTTGAACTTTACTTGGGTTCAGCAGTTGGGAATTACTGAATGCACTGAATTGCACAAAAGAATAAGGAATTGACAATACTGTGGATGAATGCAGGGAAGAGAGAGGAACTTGTTAAAGACTCATATTAGGTCAGACAAGGGATCAAGTGGATTTGTCCTAGGCTATCTATGGCCAGAGGCAAATAAGAGATTAAGAGTAGGAGTAGTTGACTTGGAATGGTGTGGACTTGGCAAACAATTAAATGAAAGAGGTTGAGGGAAAGAGAAGAGTCAAAGTGATGTTGTCTCCATTAATAGTGGTAATAGTCAAGTCAAAAGGAAGAGTAGATTTGGGGAAAACTTACTTGACACAGTGGATGTGAATGGGATTGCCAAGGGAGAGAACATACATAGAAAAAAATAATATAAGGTAGGAGAAATCATGTGACTATGTGACTTTGAACAAATCATTGGAACTCTTTTTTTTTTTTGGTCATTGGAATCCTTGAGCCTCAGTTTCCTCAATTGTAAAATAGAGATAAAATCTGCAGTACTTATTTCACAAGGTGATTGTTAGGATCACAATGTTGTTAGAATGGGATTCAGTGTATGTAAAATGCTTTCCCAAACTGTATACATTACTTAAATATTAGTTATTATTGTTCAAGAGAAAGGATCTGAGAGCAGAACCCAAGAGAATATGCCTTTAAATGTTAAGAAAATGACCAAAAACCCAGGGGGGCCCAAGAAAGAACAGTTAGACAGACTGGAGGAGGATCATAAGGGTGTGGTGTCTCAAAAGCCAAAGAAGGAATAGTATCCAGAAGAAAGAAACAGACAGCAGTGGCCATTGGGCACGACTGTCCAGGAAGATGCAGACTGAAAATAAAAGATCTTTGGATTTGGTGAACTGGTTATTATAGATCTTTGGAAGAGCAGTGGGGGCAGAAGCCAGATTTCAAGGATATAGAGAGCTTTTTTGGTTGCCTTTTTTTTTTTTTTTTTTTCCCTAGAAGACTAGAAATGAAAGGGAGGAGAAAATTGAATGGCTCAAACTTGAATGGCTATGTCTCAAAGCCACCGTTTCTGCTTTCCTGTTGAGAGCCACATAATTGATCTTTAACTTTGGCCTGCCGGTCCATTTAACAATGTTGCTTACAGAAAAAGGCTCCAAATGTCCCCTTCTCCACCCCACCCTCCTCCCATTCGCAACTGGCCCTGGTCCCCCAGACATGAAGTCATTCATGACCAGGATGAAAGTATGGGCTAAAACAATTCTTCTCACCACTCACAGCAAAAGTGGGGAAGGAGATGATATCAAAGTGAATCACCAGCTCTGTCTGATTCAGATGCCCCAGACTTTGACAGGAGATGAATGCAAGACATGGTAACCACATCAGAGGTCATGTCCCCAGCAGTCCAGGGGAATACACACACTTACTAGTCAACCTGGCTGACAACAGATGGACACATAACATGTCCAAGGCAGGAAGCCCAACTTTGTAGAAGGACATTAACTGGAGTCTGAAGAAAAGACCTCATATCTAACACAACTGCATTACTTTGGGCAAGCCATCTATCCCCCAGAGCCTTAGTTTTCTCATCTGTTAAATTAAAAGATTGGACTTGAATTCAGTGCTTCTTAATTTTTTTTTCTACTCTTGACCCCTTTTTACCCTAGACATTTTTATATGACTTTGGGTACATAAGTATACAAATGAAATATTACTGATAATAAATCATAATTTCATGACCCCCACATTCAGTTTTGAGACCTCATATGGGGGGTCACAAATAATAGTTTAAGAAGCTGAGGACTAGAGACATCTTCCAGCTTTATACAACCTCTGTTGTAGTTGTTTAGTTGTGTCTTTGTGGCTGTGAATGGGGTTTTTGTGACCCCATTTGGGGTTTTCTTGGCAAAGGTACTGAAGCGGCTTGACATTTCCTTCTCCAACTCATTTGCAAATGGGGAAACTGAGGCAAACAGAGTGAAGTGACTTGCCTAAGGTCACAACTAGTAAGTGTCTGATGTCGAATTTCAACTAAGGAAGATGAGTCTTTCTGACTCCAGGCTGTGCCCTCTTTTCATATATTACATAGAGCTATAATCTATCTAAAGGACAACATTTCTTCTGTAATCTGTCTCAACAACAGGACTCTGCACATCCTCAGCAATGCTCTTTGTAACCAATACAGCTTGGTTCTTAGTAAGTAGAGAAATGTAATATAGCAAAATTCTTGTTCAGATGTAGGTTGGATTATATGGCCTCCAAGATCACTTCCAACTCTGAGGTCCTGGAGTTTGGACTTACAGGAGTCTCCTGGGGCTACCATGACTATCCTTTCAAAAAGCATACAGGAATAATTGATATGGAAAACACTGGAGTATACAGAGATATATGGAATATATAGGGTGTGTGTAAAGAGTAAATGAAATATAAGTAAAATACTTTGATAATCTTACAGTTCCTCAAACTTAAAAAAAACTTTAAAAACCTATAAAGTATAATATAAATGTTAGCTCTTTTTATTTTGTTATTTCATTATCATTCCTCACCTTCTATCTCTATACCAACAGTGTAATTAGGAAAGAAAACCAGTATGCAAATAACTGTAACAATGTTTTGACATTTGTCTCTCTGTGTATGTATTTATATTTGCATGTTTACAAACACAGTTATATGTTTATACACATACATATACATGTATGCTTATGTATATATATATGTATATTTAATTTCTTAGGCCAACTTGAGATATATCAAAACTACAATGGGGCTGTGATATGGAAGGGATAACTGTATACGTGTAAAAGTATACTTTACACGGATTACACATCAGACTTGATGTTCTCTAGGATTTTAAGGTGAGGGTTATATAATGATCCTAGTGGGAGAGAGTGATCAGAAAAGACTTCAAATAACAACACTTGCATGTCACTTTAAGGTTCACAAAGCACTTCACAAACATTCTCATTTGATCCTCATAACCTTTGGAGATAAGTGCTATTATTACACCCATTTTATAAATAAAGAAACTAAAGCAGACAGGTTTAAGTGACTTGTCCAGGATCACAAAATTAGTTAAATATTTGAGGAAGAATTTGAACTTGAGTTTTCCTGAGTCTAGGTTTGTTGCACTATTTAGTTGACTTTGATTTCCTAGAAAAGGTAAGAGTTGAACTGGAACTGAATGATAAGCAGTGTTGTGATAGAGAGGAGTGAGGAAGACATCCCAGACATCTGTAAAAATTACTGGGTTTATTCTGGAGAGAATTTGTAGCTATGCCCAAAGGGCTATCAAACTGTTCATTTCTTTTGATCCAGTAGTGCCACTACTGGATACTTATGATATTTACTGTATTATAAAAGAGGAAAAAAGGCCCCACATGTGCAAGAATGTTTGTGGCAGCCCTTTTTGTAGTGGCCAGAAACTGAAAACTGAATGGATGTCCATCAATTGAAGAGTGGCTGAATAAATTATGGTATATGAATGTTATGGAATATTATTGTTCTGTGAGAAATGACCAGCAGGATGATTTCAGAGAGGCCTGGAGAGACTTGCATGAGCTGATGCTAAGTGAAGTGAGTAGAACTAAGAGAACATTGTACACAGCAACAAGATTGGGTGATAATCAGTTCCAATAGATGGAAAGAGCCATCTGCATCCAGAGAGAAGACTGAAGACAGAATGTGGATCACAGCACAGCATAGCACTTTTTTTGTTATTGTTTGCTTGTTTTGTTTTCTTTCTTTCTCATTTTTCCCTTTTTGATCTGATTTTTCTTGCTCAGCATGATAAATATAGAAATATATTTAGAAGAATTGCACGTATTTAACCTATATTGGATTACTTGCTAAACAGGGGAGAGAAGAGAAAGGGAGGAAGAAAAATTTGGAACACAAGGGTAAATGTTGAAAACTATCTTTTCATGTATTTTGAAAAATAAAAAGCTATTATCATAAAAATAAAATTTTAAAAATCTTAAAAAAATGTGTGGGTTTGACTAGATCTATCTCTAAATCTACAAGCCAGTGAGGCAGGGGAAAACATCACTAGCAAAGGAAAGAGAACTGTTCTCACTATCAATTCAACACCAACAATGAATGACAAGCACCTATGACAAGGATCCAATGACAAGGGGAAAAAAATGGAAAACAAGCCTAGTCCTCAAAGAACTTACAGTCTATAAACAAATAAGAAAATATTTAGTCATCTGATGAGGGAGAAAATGTTGAGGTAGAATACTGGATTGAATGTTGGGAATTGAATCCTGGAAGACAGGAGTTCAAATCTTACTTCAAAACACTTTATTAGCTCTGTAGTTTTGAATAATTTCATTGCAATGGACCTCTGTTTCCTTATCTGTAAAAAGGCTAAGAAAGTGACCTTGGGACACTGATACATTGTTGGTGGAACTGTGAACGGATCCAACCATTCTGGAGAGCAATTTGGAGCTATGCTCAAAAAGTTATCAAACAGTGCATACCCTTTGACCCAGCAGTGTTTCTACTGGGCCTATATCCCAAAGAGATTTTAAAGGAGGGAAAGGGACCCACATGTGCAAAAATGTTTGTGGCAGCCCTTTTTGTAGTGGCAAGAAACTGGAAATTTAAAAGATGCCCATCAATTGGAGAATGGCTGAATAAATTATGGTATATGAATGTTATGGAATATTATTGTTCTGTAAGAAACGACCAGCAGGAGGATTTTAGAGAGGACTGGAGAGACTTGCATGAACTGATGCTGAGTGAAATCAGCAGAACCAGGAGAACATTATACACAGCAACAAGACTATACGATGATCAATTTTGATGGACATGGTTCTCCTCAACAATGATGTGATTCAAACCAGTTGTGCTGCGATGAAGATAGTCATATACATCCAGAGAGAGGCCTGTGGGAACTGAGAGTGAACCACAACACAGCATTTTAACGCTTTCTGTGAATATTTCCATGCATTCTGTTTTCCTTCTTAGGTTGTTTTTTTTCTTCTTCTCTTTCTAGATCTGATGTTTCTTGTGCAGTAAGATAACTGTGTAGATATGTATACATGTATTGTATTTATCATATAATTTATCCTATCTAGCATGTATTAGATTACCTGTCATCTAGGGGTGGGGGGTTGGGGGGAGGAAAGGAAAAGTTTGGGAAAAAAAAGTTTTTTTGCAAAGGTCCATTGTTGAATGTCACTTATATTTTTTGCAAATAAAAAGCTTTATTAAAAAAAAAAAAAAAAGAAAGTGACCTTAAAATTCATTCCAGCTCTAAAGCAATTGTCTTGTGAGAGGGCTGCAAACATTGGAAAGATCAAGAAAGGTTGGTCATAGAAAGGGATAATTGAAACATATATTGAATTACTTGATGTCTAGGGAAGGAGCTGGGGGAAAGGAGGGAGAAAAATTTGGAATACAAGATTTTGCAAGGGTGAATATTGAAAATTATCTTTGCATATATTTTGAATGTAAAAAAACCTATTTTTTAAAAAGGGGGGGAAGGGATAACTGAGCTGGTGGCACAGCAGATAGAATGTCAGGAATACTCATCTTCTTGAGTTCAAATCTGGCTTCAGATGGTACTAGCTATGTGACCCTCTGGGCAATTTACTTCACCCTTTTTGCCTCAGTTTCCTCATCTGTTAAAAATGTTTTGGTAAAGGAAAAAAGTAAACCACTCCATTACCTTTGCCAAGAAAACCCCAAATAGGCTCATGAAGAATTGGACATTACCAAATAACTACACATTGAACTAAATTTTGAAAAATGCTAAGGATTATAAGAAGAGGAAGTAGAAGGGGAGTACCTTTTAGGTATGGCGCATGTGCAGAAACTTGGGAGGTAAGAGATGAAATGAAGGAATACCCCCAACTCCTCTAAAGCCAGATTTTTATCAGCCAACTCTCTTTTGCTTTCAAAGCATCATTAAAAAGCATAGTTACCCCACACATACACACATTTCTTATAGCCTTCCCTGACCACAGCAGTTTTATCTCCCAGTCCTAAGATGCTTATCCTAACACACAATTTAACACTTTAATTATGTCAACTCAGTATAGTTGGCTGCTATCTCATTCTTTAAATCTCCAGCTAGATAACAGACCCTAGGAGGGCAGGAAAGGTGTCATACTTTTTCAGCTATTCTCTAATTAGTCCAGATCTGACCTAGACTGCCTGGAGGCAAAAAGGGCTGGAGAGGGGGGTAAAGGTGAGTAGGATGCTGATAAGGATTAGCTACATCCACAATCAGAGAAGGGTCAAGGATTCCTTTTAGTGCTTAGGTAACTGGGATGAAGACTTCTATAATGACAAATCTCTTACCTCTTTGGGTCTAGACTCTGATCCAAAACCTCCTAACACAAAGCTTTTACACTGAATCTGGGTGTGTAGAATGGACAATCTATGAAGAGAGTATACCAGAGGGGAATTAGGTATATAAATTTCTAGTCTTCCTCCAACTGCAGAAATAATACATATCCAGTAAACCTAGGGCACCCAACTCAAAAAATGCCACCCTTGGTCTTGAGCTCCCTCTGGTGCTATGCTTCAGAAACCACTGAGGCAGTTCTGAGGGAAGAAAACCTGACAAGGGGAGAGAAGGAAACAGAAGATTTCCTATCTTACTCAATGATAGCAATCCTTTTCACCTGTACAATGTTTATATTTCCCAGAGCTCTTTCTATTCACAAAGAAGTTTAGGTTCATTGAAGCTTATGATACCTCTTTCACAGAAAAGAAAGCTGAGGCCCAGAGTTTAGGGTAATTTCCCCAAAGTCACTCAGCTATTTATTAAAAGATTAAAAATTGGACAGCTAAGAAGATTATCATTAATGAATATGGATGCAAAAAATCCTAAATAAGATACTAGTTAAAAAATAAAAGTGTAAAAATCATATGATAATAGTGAATATTTTTTAAAGCATTTGATAAAGTACCACACTCATTTCTATTTAAAAAAAATAAAAACATAGGATTAAATGAACTTTTCCTTAAATTGATAAAAAAAAACATTTACTTCAAATTATTAGCAAGCATTATTTATAATGGGGATAAGTTAAAAGTCTTTCCAATAAGATCAGGTATGAAAGAAGGATGCCCCCATACCAATATTATACAATATCATAATGGACATCTTAGCAATAACTATAAGAAAAGAAAAAGAAATAGAAAGAATTGGAATAGGAAATGAGATGGTAAAAGTATCTCTTTTTGCAAATGATTTGATGAACTACTTGGAAAATCCTAAAGATTCAATTTAAAAATTAATTGAAATAATAATTTTAGCAAACTAGCAGGATACAAAGTAAAGTCACATAAATCCATCAGTATTCTTTTATATTATCAACAGGATTCTGCAGGAAGAGATAGCTACAGATACTCTACATAAAATAACTCTAGAGAGCATAAAACACTTGGGAATATACCAACCTAAACAGACCCAAGATCTATTTGAACAAAGCCATAAAAAAACTTTGTATAAAATGAATCAAATATAAATAATTAGAGAAACATTAATTGTTCATGGGTAGGCAGGGCCAGCATAATAAAAATGACAATTTTACTAGAATTAATCTATATATACAATGCTATCCTGATTAAATTGCCAAAAATTATTTTATGGATCTGGAAAAAAAAATAAAATTCATCTGGAAAAACAAAAGGTCAAGAATATTAAAGGAACTAATAAGGGGAGGGATGCAAAGAAAGGAGGTTTAGCAGTACCAGACCTTAAACTATATTATAAAGCAGTAATTATCAAAATTATCTGGTATTTGCTAAGAAACAGAAAGGCAGGTCAGTGGAACAGAGTAGACATACAATTTTCAGTAGCAAACAAATATAATTATCCAGTATTTGACAAGAATAAAGTCTTTGGAATAAAAATTCATTATTTGGTAAAAAATTGTTGGGAAAGCAGGAAATCAGTCTAGCAGACATTGGGCATAGATCAATATCTTACACCATTTGCCAAGATAAAGATCAAATGGATGCATGACCTAGAAATAAAGAGAGATATTATAAGAAAATTTGAAGAACATGGAACATGTTATCTGTTAGACTTAATGAGGTAAACAATTTATTTTAGTAGGATTTTTTCAAGGGGTGGGGGAAGGGGAAGGGAGGAAGAGGATGTAAGGCAATTAGGGTTAAGTGACTTGCCAAGGTTATATAGCTAGTACATGTTAAGTGTCTGATGCTGGATTTGAACTCAGGTCCTCCTGACTCCAGGGGTAGTACTCTATCTACTGCATCATTTAGTTGCTCCTAGATGAACAATTTATGAACAAACAAGTGATAGAGTGTTTTGAGATGTAAAATAATTTTGATTACATTAAATTTAAAATATTTTGTAGATATAAAACAAATATAGCTAAAATCAGAAGGAAAGCAAAAAACTTTGTTTTGGGGAATTTTTATAGACAGCTCCTCAGATAAAGATTTCATGCCTCAAATATATAAAGAACTTTGTTAAATCTATGAGAATATGAATCATTACCCTACTGGTAAATGGTTAAAGGACACAGGCAATTTTCAGATGAAAACAAAACAATTTATAGTCAGGCGAAAAAATGCTCTAAATCATTATTGATTAAAAAATGCAAATAAATAAAAACCTTGAGATATCATTTTACACCCATCAGATTGGCTAAAAGTGATAGAAAGGGAAGAAGATGTGTAAAAATTGGGGCCTTAATTCATTATTTGTGGATGTGATTCAACCATTTTGGAAAGAGATTTGGAATTATGCCCAAAGAGTTTTTAAACTGCCTATAAACTTTGACCCAGTAATAGCACTATTAGGTCTATTTCCTAAGATGATTAAGGAAAATGGAAAAGAACCTATATGTTCTTAAATATTTATAGTAGCTCTCTTTGTATTGGAAAAGAACTGGACATTGCAGGTATGCCCATCAATTGGAGAATGGCTAAACAAATTGTGGTATATGTTCATGATGGAACTTACTCTTCTATAAGAAATGATCAGTTCAATGATTTCAGAAAAGATGGAGAGACCTCCATGAAATAATGAAGAGTGCAATGAGCAAACCCAAGAGAACAATAACAGCAGTATTGTTTAAAGCACAACAATGAGCAATCAAGTCATTTTGACTATTATAAATACTCAAAATTAATTTCAAAGATCCTATGAAAAAACATGCTATTTGAATCCAGAAAGGTGTATTGCTGTAGTATAGGAAATGATGAGCAAGGTCATTTAGAAAAGCATAGAAAGACTTGGAGTTCTTTCTTCAGAGACATATGATAGGAGGCATAGTATGGTCTTATATCTATATGTACGTGTATGTATGTATATGTGTGTGTGTATTTTATAGATATAGATATAGATAATGCTAATTGTAGCCTTCTTTAAGGTGGGAATGAGGGACAGGAAAATAAAATAAAAAGTGAACAGCAGAAAACAAAAGAAAATCAATAAAAAAACTAAGAAAAATCTGGCAACTTTGAACAATGTATATTATTTATTATATAGGTTTTCCTGAAATGGAAATTTATGGTTTTATATTGAATCCTATGTTATGATCTGTTGTGATCCTATACTATGTGACCCTGGGCAAGTCACTTAACGCTATTTTCCTCAGCTTCTTCATTAATAAAACAAATTGGACAAGGAAATGGCAAGCCACTCTAATATCTTTGCCAAAGAAAACCCCAAATGGGGTCACAGAAACTGAGCAACAACAATATGGAAGTTAGAACTGTGCATGAATTTGGAGGGAAAAAAATTTTAAGGGCTTGTATATGAATTCTGGCTTTGACTCTTATTACCTGTGTGACCTTTGTTGTCTTTATTGTAAAATAAGAGGGTTGAGACTAGATGATCTAAAAAAGTCACTTTCAGCTCTAAATCTTTGACTGTGTTTGAAATGAGCCAAAACTGCCTCTTAAAATCCCTCAGAATCTTTCGAGGCTCAGCTTGTATTACCTTTTACACAAAAACTGTCCTGAAAAAAAAATGACGAATGTTGGCAGGGATGTAGGAAAACTGGGACACTGATACATTGTTGGTGGAACTGTGAACGGATCCAACCATTCTGGAGAGAAATTTGGAACTGTGCTCAAAACGTTATCAAACTGTGCATACCCTTTGACCCAGCAGTGTTTCTATTGGGCTTATATCCCAAAGAGATCTTAGAGGAGGGGAAGGGACCCACATGTGCAAGAATGCTTGTGGCAGCCCTTTTTGTAGTGGCTAGAAACTGGAAAATGAATGGATACCCATCAATTGGAGAGTGGCTGAATAAATTATGGTATATGAATGTTATGGAATATTATTGTTCTGTAAGAAACGACCAGCAGGATGATTTCAGAGAGGCCTGGAGAGACCTGCATGAACTGATGCTGAGCGAAATGAGCAGAACCAGGAGAACATTATAAACAGCAACAACAATACTATATGATGATCAATTCTGATGGACATGGGTCTCTTCAACAATGAGATGTTTCAAATCAGTTCTAGTTGTTCAGTGATGAAGAAAGCCATATACACCCAGAGAGAGGCCTGTGGGATCTCACTGTGGACCACAACATAACATTTTCATGCTCTCTATTGATGTTTGCTTGCATTGTGTTTCCCTCCTCAGATTTTTTTTCTTGTAGATCCAATTTTTCTTGTACAGCAAGATAACTGTATAAATATGTATACACATATTCGATTTGTCATGTATTTTAACATAATTAACATGTATTAGACTACCTGCCATCTGGGGAGGGAGTGGGGGGAAGGAGAGAAAAATTTGTAATAGAAGGCTTTGCAAGGGTCAATGTTGAAAAATTACCCATGCTTCAAACCAGTTTCAATTGTTCAGTGAAAAAGGCCATATACACCCAGAGAGAGGGATGTGAAATGTGGACCACAACATAACATTTTCAAGCTCTCTATTGATATTTGCTTGCATTGGGTTTCCTTTCTCAGATTTTTTTTCTTGTAGATATGATTTTTCTTGCACAAAAATGATGTGTGGAAATATGTATACATATATTCGATTTGTCAAGTATTTTAACACAATTGACATGTAGTGGACTTCCTGCCATCTAGGGGAGGGGTAGGGACTGGGGGGGGGGATTTGTAATGGAAAGCTTTGTAAGGATCAATGTTGAAGAATTACCCATACATATGTTTTGCAAATAAAAAGCTTTAATAAAAAAAGAAAGAGAAAAATTATCCATGCATATGTTTTACAAATAAAAAGCTTTAATAATAAAAAAAACTGTCCTGTCACCCTTATTGGTATTTACCTGATATATATTTTGTATTTACTGATCCATTTATATTTTGTATCTCCATACTGAATATAATATGATAAATGTAATAATAGAAAAATTTATCATTATTATTCCATTATAATAGAATTATTTTTGCTATTATTATTATAGCTAGCAGTTTTTTTTTCTTTTACTAAAAATATTTCCACATTAGCCATGTTATCATAGAGGAATCAGAATAAAAGGGAGAGAACACAAGGAAAAAAACAACCAAAAAAGTGAAAATAGTATGCTTCAGTCCAGATTCAGATTCTCCAGTTCCCTTCCTAAATGTGGACAGCACCCTTCATCATAAGTCCCTTAGAACTGTCCTAGATCATTGCACCACTGAAAAGAGCAAAGTCCATCAAAGTTGATTTGTAGCACAATGTTGCTATTACTGTGTACAATGTTCTGGTCCTTCCTATTTACTTCCCTCAACATCAGTTCATGTAAGTTTTTCCAGGTTTTTCTGAAATCTTCCTACTCATCATTTCTTTCTTTTCTTTTTTTTTGGGGGGGTGGGTAGTGTTTCTTTGATTTTTTAAGGCAGTTGCCCATCCAGTATCACACAGACAGTAAGTGCCAAGTGTTGGAGGCTGAATTAAAACTCGGGCCCTTCTGACTCCAAGGCTAGTTCTCTATCCACTATGCCATCTAGCTGCTCCTGTTCATCATTTCTTTCTTTCTTTGTTTGTTTGTTTCTGTTCATCATTTCTTAAAGAACAATAATATTCATTCATATATCCTAACTTTTACAGCCATTCCTCAATTGATAGGCATCCACTGAATTTCCAATTCTTTACTACCACAAAGAGAACTGTATAGCTAGCATTTTCTGTAGTGTCTATTATGTGCCAGGCACTGTGCTAAGCACTTTTAATATATCATCCCACTTGATCCTCATAACCATCCTGGGAGGTAAATACTATCATTATACCCATTTTACAGATGATGAAAGACAAATAGAGGTTAAATGATTCAATAAGGTCAGATAACCCAGTGACTGACCTTAAATTTGAACTCAAGGCTTCCTGACTCCAAGCCTAGCATTCTGTGTAATATGAGCACAACGAAATTGCAATAACTTAAAAGAAAAGTAAGCTGAACAAATGCAGAGACATCTCCACTCCAAATGTTCATAGGGATTATTTGTGTCCTCCCTGTGGCAGAGCATTCTGAGCTCCTATTGGTCTGATCAGCCACACGCACTGTAACTTGACATAATGATATCATTTTGATTCCTCTTCCAGAATGAAGGACAACAACCAACCAATCAACCAAATGGTAATAAGAGCTAGTATGGATATAGGATTTATAAAGCACTTTGCAATTTTTATCTCATTTCATAATCACAACGACCTAGTGAGGTAGGTACTACCATTAATCCTTGCTATCATTATTTTACAGATGAGGAAAATGGGGCCCAGAGAGGTTAAATAACTTACTCAGTGTGACTCAGTTAGGGAATTATCTGAAGCAGCATTTGAACTCATGCCTTGCTGACTGTAAGGCCAGTACTCAACCACAGTATCACCTAACTGCCTAATGGTGGATGAATGAATGAATGAATGAATAAACCCTCTCCATTTCTCCATTCTGTAATATTTCTCAGAGTCACTCCCCACTGGACAACTTCCCTCCCTCTTTTATGGTCACCTTTTTTCTGACATGTCTGGATCCAGTTTGTCCTGTCATTCCACAGGGAAGACCCTTGTGTGGATGTCATTAGAGCTATTTATGCCTAGAAGGTTTTGTGTTACCAAATCCAAGGAAATGTCGAGAAAAGCCATTGTTACAAATATCAATAAGTGTTAATCTTATCATAATCCAGGATAAACATTGATATACACTGGAATGGTGGTTGGCTATATTTAAGGCTAAGTCACTGGATGTGGGATTCAACTAAGATTAGTTCTCTAATCTGCTTTAAAAGCAGATGAACATGAATTTTCCCAGGTTGAAACATTTTATCCTACATAATATCTCTCAATTCATTCTGAGCTGATTCCAGTGGAAATGTTCCACCAGGAGTTTGTGATGTTAACCTTTCACTCTTCTGGTTTTCAGAAGCCTTTATCTTTAAAGGTGTCTTGGAAGGTCAACATAGACCTTCCTTTTTCTAGGATCTGACAGAGGTCCATTACCAAGACAAAATTGACAAAAGAGCACAAGGTTATTTCTCACAGAAATTCTGAATGTGACTTCTCTTTTCTCTCCCTTAGTCTTTTCCTAGGACATTATTAGGGAGGCAATGCAGGATAAATAATGCAAAGAGCAATGGTTTGGGAGTTAGAAATGCTGAATATTAGCCCCAAGCTTGGCTAGGATTAAACAGCATGGACCACTCTCTCATTTGTTTAGAAGCATCTGTAAAGTTCTTTGCCCTTAACCCTCTTCTGTTACCTTCCCCCTTCTAGAATGTAAAATTCTTTGGGGCCAGGAACTGGCTATTTAATGAGGTATGGAGATTCATGTCATGTAACTTCTGTAACATCCAATTATTGGGGAATCAGGGGAGCGACTTGTGCTTCAGGATAGGAAATAAAATGCTGCCTTTGGAGTTTCAAAGTTTATGTCTACTCACCTAGGCACCCATTCATGCAAGAATGTAAAATCTTTCCTATGTTCAAAAAAAAGAAGAAGCACCTGTAAAATGAGGTGGTTGAACAATAAGACCTCTGCTACTATTAAAAATGTTATAACTTAAACAAAAGTTGAGTTGTATCCAATGATTGCTCTTTCTTGGAAAGAGTTTAAGGAGAGAGAAATTAGAGTAAGAATTTAGATATACAGATTTTATTACATACATATGTCCCTAATACTGGGGACATAAAGGCTAGTCATTTTCTTGAGCCCAAGAGTTCAAGATTAAAGCCAATCCAGCATCCAAACTAAGTCTAGCCTCTCCATCCCCCCATTGGAGACCACCAGGCTGCCTTAGGAGAGGGAAGAGCTAGCCCAGATCAGAAACAAAGTAAATCAAAATTTCCATATTGATCTATTCATGGAGGGATCAGTCACTTTATGACTGGATGAGATAAGGAGAGACAGATTCAAAAAAAGAAAGAAAGAACATAAAAAAAGAAGAGAAGAAAGAAAGGGAACAAGGAAAGAAGGAAGGAAGAAGAGAGGGAGAGAGGGAAGAAGTATTGTTCTTCATCCTCGAAGAGGACCAATGACATCAACAGGATGATGTTTTAACTTCTAAGAGAATTGGAGTCATTCACTGTTTTGATAGCTTGGTGAAGGCAGAAGGGAGCCCTTCTCAGAAGTGCATTTTTAAATGCATAAAACAAAATAAAATACATAGGATAAAAAATATGAAAATATAGTTATAAAAAATTTCAAGTTCATAGACCAGATTAATAACCCTTGCCCTATGAGGTCTGAGAGCAAGACAAACTCTGAAAAATATGAAATTTTTTATTGGTTAATCATTTTCAGTCACATCTGACTCTTTATGATCCCACTTGGGGTTTTCTTGGTAAAGATACTGGGGTAATTTGCCATTTTGATTACCCTTTCCAGTTCATTTTCCAGATGAGGAAATTGAGACAGAGTTAAGTGACTTGCCCAGAGTCACACAGCTAGTAAATGTCTGAGGCTTGATTTGAGTTCAGGACTTCCTGACCCCAGGCAGGATGCTTTAACTACGTTGGCATCTAAATTGCTTCATAATAGGAAATAAGGAGGATGAGAGAGAGGCCTGGATTGAATAGGATGATTCTGATTCTGATTCACCAGGGTTACACTGCATATCAGAGTCCAACGCCAGCATTTCACAGACAAGTTTGGTTTTGCTGAGGATTTTGAAAAAAAAAAAGTAAGGATTTTTTTTGGTAACTAACAGGAATTTTGAGGGGAAAAATTGGAAAAGACAGGAGCCCAGGAAGGGCTACAGATTTCAAAATTTATTTACCTCTTTTCTTCTTCACTTCCATCCTCCTTCTCCTCCACCCATTCAGTCTCAATAATACACTCATGAAATGAATATACCATTGCTGCTATTATCCTTATAAGGGATACTTTTTTTTAACTTAAGAAAAAACATAGAGAATTCATTATGCTTCTGCCCAAGGAGCTTTCTACAGACAAAACCATTGGTTGTTTTCTTTTTTTATGAATGAATAAGCATTTATTAAACACTTACTATGTGCAAAAAAGAAACAGTCCTTGCTGTCAAGGAGTTCACATTATAATGAAGGAGACAGCACATATATGTAAGCTGCAAGTTAGATGGAAAGGAACCATAATCCTTAGGATACAATGGCAAAGCAGATGGTTATGCATCTTTTTTAATCATTTCTTCTGATAAAATCATATCAATATGATTCATGTAAGAGAAAGTGCTTCCTACAACTTGTCACTCAAAGTATAGTGGAAAGAGTACTATATATAGAGTCACTTACTATATGTGTGATCTTTCATAAGTCTTAATTTCTCTGCACCTTAGTTTCCTTATTTGTTAATCTATGTTCATCTCTATAGGAATCTTTCCCTGACAGTAAGATACCAGGTGCTTTCTGATCCTGTTTCTCCCTCACTGAGCTGGAAAGGATCTGAGAACATATTCAATGTAAACCTCTCATTTAACAGAGGAAGAAATCGAGATTTACTTGAGGTAAAGTAGTTTGCCCAAGATCACAGCATCATCTCATAGCAGTCAATTGTAAAACTCAGGCTTCAGGATTCTTAATTCTTTCAGCAGGCAAAGAGGTCACAGATTTTGCCCAAGGCCACACAGCTAGTTAACCTCAAGCCAGGACCAGAAATCAGCTTTTTTGATTTCCAGACCAGCCTTCTTTCTTCCACACAAGAAGAAACTTTGAAAATCTCTCAGGTAATTAATCTTATCCCAACTGCAAAACAAAACAAAACAAAACAACAACAAAAACCCATTCATCATTCCACAGACAAGAGCTTTGAGAAAAAAGTAGACAGGAATCATAGGTCCCCATGGTGGGCTTCCTTCTGAGTATAGTTGATAAGGTCCTGAATCACTAGGAGGAGTTGGCAGAGAAAGACTAAAGTATTGACAATTACTCCTTGAAGCAAGCAAGGAAGGGCACTAAAGGGGATCTGCTCAACTTTACAATCCTATCCCTGTGGAGATCTTGGGTAATCCTGCCTTACTGTATCCAATCAGAAAACCAAACGACGTCAAACCTCAAGGTTAAATTTCCCCTATAAATTTGTTTATGGCTCACACCATCTTTACTGAAACTTTTTGGGTTAGCCCACCATGGTGCTCTGCCTCATGGTGTCTTTCTTCTCACCCTTTCCCCGTGCCTCATGGTTTCTTTCTCTTTCTTATAGCTAACTAACTTTTTTAGGGTGCTAAATTCCTCTACTGATTTAGCCTACCAGTCAATGGCATATTCCTATCTCATGGAATATTATTTCCTTTCTCTTAATTCCACTAGGGAACTTGTCTTTTCTACTGTTAATTGTTGTATGCTTTCACAAATCTATTTCATATTTACCACTCCTGGTGCCTATTTCAGTGTTTCATTTTGTCTGTAAACTCTTCTCTTAAATAAATGTCCCTTTTGGCAAAGAAAGTGGCTGTTGCAAATTCTTTACATGACTGAACCCCAACATTTGGTGCTTACATCCATCTCATCATTTGATGCTGAACCCCAAACACACCACAGTTATGACAACTCTCCCTGTCTCCCAGTCTCACCCCTACACATTTCTTCCATTTATCATATTCTTGAAGTTCAAATCATTTTATCTCTCAATGGGAATCTATGTGCAAACAGCAGTGATCACTGAGGCTTTGCCAGCATCTGGTTGTCACCATGCCAGATTCAGAGTTTATTCTACTTTTTGTCCTGGAGCTACAATTATGCCTTTAAGAATGGGAGCACTTAATATTTTATTCAATCATTGCATTATGTTTTCAGTGTGTACATCTGCTCTACTCTGGATGCCCAACTGAGGCTCACAGACTCTATGAGCAGGAAGGGAACCTTTGAGAACAACTAATCTAATCCCTTCTTTTCATGGAAGAGAAGAAGGAAAGAACAGAGATCAAGTGATTTGGCTAAGATTACCCAGTGTGTTAGTGGCAGAACCAATTAGAACCTAGTTTCTCTAATTGTTCAAATACTAGGAAGAAATGGATGAAATACCTAAGCTTCTTCCACGGAAAAAGGGATTTGCCCCAGTCTGGGCATGCCACAAAATCATGGGACATCTGGGAGCTGGGAAGAAGTGGGTGAATTATCTTATTCCATTGAAAAAGGGGGTTTACCTTGATCTGGAGAGCCACACAATCCCAGGACGTTTTGGGGCTGGGAAGATGTGGGTAAACACCTTATTCCACCAAACAAGAGGGTTTGTCTTAGTCTGAGAAGCCGAGTAATCCTGCGACTCCTGGGGGCTGGAAAGAAGTAGATAAAGTACCTGACTTTATTTCACTGAACAAGGAGATTTGCCCCAGTTTGGGAAGCCAGACAATCCTGGGATATCTGAGGGTTCAGAAGAAATGGCTAAAGTACCTGATCTTATTCCAGTGAATAAGGGGGTTTGCCCCAGTCTGGGGAGTCATGCAATCCCAGGACACCGTGAGGCTGAGAGTTGAGAGAGAAACCTTGTGATAGCCAAAGAGCCATCACTTCAGAAAAGATTACTGATGCTTTCTAAAAACAATAGCCACTTCCCAATTAATTTCCCTTCACTCCAGAATGGAACCTTCTTATAACAAAGAAGTACAGATAAGTCAACAAATAAACACATTGACCATGTCTGACAGAATATATTATATTCCATTTCTTACCTATAATTGTCCATCTTTCTAGCAAGAGAAAGAATGTGTTTTATCATCAATTCTCTGGAGTCAAGAGATGATTATTGCAATCATCTGTGTCCTGATGTTGGATTTTTTTCTTTCATGTTCATGGTCTTTATGTTTATTTCTTGTTCATTTCACTCCACAGAAGTTCATATTAAGTATTCCCAAGTTTCTTTGAATATTTCATATTCATTGCCAATAATTTTTTTATTATGTTCACATGCCGCAATCTGGTCAGCCATTTCCCACTCAATAGGGAAATTTTCTGTTGTTTGCTGTCACAAAGAGTGATGCTATATGGGTGAATACATGTACCCTTCTGTCTACCATTGGTCTCCTTAAGGAATATTCCTAATGGAGGAATTGCCAGGCTAAAAGGTATAAACAGTTTAATGACTCCTCTGATAGTTCAAAGATGTTTTCTTTCTTTTAAAATATATTGATGTTGGGGCAGCTAGGTGGCGCAATGGATAGAGCACCAGCTCTGAAGTCGGGAGGACCTGAGTTCAAATTTGATCTCAGACATTTAACATTCCCTAGCTGTGTGACCCTGGGCAAGTCACTTAACCCCAATTGCCTTAGCAAAAAGCAAATATATATATTTTATATGTTATTTTTCAGTCAGTTTCACTTCTCAATGACTCTAATCCCACCTTCTTCAAGATGTTGACCATAGCAATTAACCATAACTTATTTCCCCAACTTACCTTACAATATCCAGGGTGTTTTCCAGAATTGCTGAACCAATTCACAACTGCATCAACAGTGTATTAGCAGTGTGCCTGATTTTCCAAAGTCATTCCTACATATATTATTTGTATTTTAATACATGAACTTTTAAACTATTGGACAATGAACATCATATCAACCATAGCAAATCAAGGAACCAATTCCCTGTGACTATTCTGCAGAGAGGACAGAAAACAGCAGTCGGGTGGACAGGCAGAGGGAAAAAGCTTTCCTAGATGAATTTTCTGTCTGGCTTTGCAAAGTGCTGGGGACCAGTACCGTGCATTGTATTTCACGGCTATGCACCATGATGTGTTAGGACCAAACAATCGTAGGACTTGTAGTCTAAAAGCAATACAAGAGTGCTTTCAAAATCATAACAATACATTTTCTGTACAAATTAAAAAAAAAAAACCAGGGATGGGAATGGCTATTTCCCCAGAATGGCATTCAGTTTGCTTTCCTGAGGGTAGTAGCCGGAGTGTCCTCCAAAGCAGTAACAGCAGGCGTCGGGTGGCGATTTCCCGTTGCCACACCATCCCTACTTTTGCTCTTCCCAGCTGGCCTGAGAGAAAAATTCTTGCCAAAACTAGGCCAGACCATAAGTAACCCCCAAGGTAAGCTCTTTGGGGCAATTTCATATATAGAGGAAAGAGAACTGTGGTAAAGGAGACCAGGGGCTAAATTCTGATTCCAACACTTACTACCTGAGTGTTCTGGGCAAGCCTCAGTTTCTTCATCTGCAAAACTTCACTGTCCACCATGTAAATTTATTGTAAAGAAAAGAGCTTGGAAATCCCAAATGTGCTGTAGAAATCTGCATTTTTATTATCACCATCACTTATCTTGTTTTCTTTTCTTTTCTTTTTCTTAGCCTCACAGACTACTTTATTCACCAAAACATGTAAGGTAGGTAATATTATTGTCATACTAAACACTATTGTCATTTTACAAATGGAAAAAATTGAGACAGAGAGAGATTGAGGTTGATTAAGCTCATAGTCACATAGTCAGTAGCAGATCATAGATAGGATCATGGAGTTTAAGTAGAAAGATAACATAGGAGTTATCCAATCTGACAACTCCCTTACTTAAAACTAAATTGATAGATGAGAAAACTGTGGCCTCAGGAGGCCAAGTGATCTGCTCAAAGTCACATGAATGACATCAGAAAGAGAATTGGAACTAGATTTTTGTTCTCCAGAAAAATGTCTTATTTTATTTTCCTACTGCATCAGTAAGTAGGGTTATCCTTCCATATGAAGCAGAGAATATTTTTATTCTCATTGTTTTGATGAGATTTCTAGAAAATATGATCTGAAAACAAGCTATAGTCCTAATGCTCTTTTTATATTTAATGTTTTGTGAACTAACTATAGAAAAAAAATTTTCATCTAATTCAATGAAGTTAGTCCTGGGACAAGTCAGTAACCTGCTATATCATTCCTTTATATTTAATATTCCATGAACTCTCATTGTTAGTGCTATCATTGCTAATATTTCATGACCTAAAGGCTAAACACACAGAGAATTCTTTGGAGCATAGATTTTCTTCTTCAAAGTGTCCCTACTCTAGTTGTGGAAGAAAAGCTAGAGTGGAATTAGAGGATGGAGGACTTGAAGATGGGACAGAGGAACTTGGTTCATCCCTTTGAATCTATGCTTAATGTTATCTGTTTTTGCTGGGGGGAATGGAGAGGGGAGGGAACCTGGTGAAAACCCCAAGTTAGGATCCAACTTCCAACAATCTGTCTGCCTTAGGTCAGAAATATCTTATGGAGAGAGAGAACTAAGGAGACTGAAAGCGGATGGAAGCATAGCATTTTCACTTTTGTTTGTTCACTTGCTTTTTCTTTTTTGTGTTATTTTTCCCTTTTGGTCTTATTTTTCTTCTTCATTTTTAATAGTATTTTATTTTTACAAATATATGCAAAGATAGTTTTCAGCATTCATTTTTATAGTATTTGTGTTGCAGTTTTTTCTTCCACCCTCTCTTGCCTCCCCCCTCTCCAATTCAGCAAGCAATCCCATATAGGTTAATTGGGCTGATCTTTCTTATACAACATGACAAATATGGAAATATGTTTTAAAGACTGTATATATTTAACCTCTATTAGACTGTTGAAAATCATCTTTAAAAAAAGAAAACTATCTTTTCATGTATTTGGAAAAATAAAATTCTACTGAGAAAAAAGAAAGAAATTAACATTAAGGCACTCAGAAAAGAAAAAAAGAAATTCTCATCTAGTCAGATGAAGGCATTACTTATTCCAAGTGGAACTGCAAGTACCCCTAGAAGATATATAAAACTAATCCTTCCTAAACTGTTAACTGAAGTGAGAAGATTGGCCCAGATGATTGCTGCTGCCCTTCCAAACTTTTCTGTCTCTAGATTCTATAAATGCTGCAAGACCATTCAAGATACCCTGGACCTTAGACGAACCTCTTCTTTTAGTAATATTCTTAAAAAGCTCTTCTGATTGAAAGCAGTGGGGTAGATTTCAGAGGGCCTGCCTTACATCTGGCTATCTCTTCTCTAAACTTACTCCTGCCTGTCATCCTTTTTCCTGAAATTGTGAATGTTCACAAACTTCCATATCCTTTACAATCTCACTATTTGTGGTGCCTCCCTGGCTATGACATAAGGGGCAGAAAATGAGTGGGAACAACCTGAGTAAGATCCTGTAACTTTTATGAAACACTTCACTCTACTGGCTTGGCCAATTTGCTGTTCCAGTGATTGGGAAAGGTGTCCCACCTTCCCCCCCTTTTTTTTATATTGTCGTCATCATCATCGTCAAGGAGTATTTATTAAGTGCTTACTAGATACTAAATTCTGGGATGTAAAGAAAGGCAAATATATGGTCTTTGACCTTGAAGAGCTCACCTTCTAACAGGGATAGTGACAGTATTTGAGCAACTATGTACATTCAAGAATTATACATTGGGTAAATGGGTTATCCTAGAAGGAAGATACGAGTGGTTAGGAATGGAGGGGAACCAAGAAAGACCTCATACAAAATATTCAGTCCTAGTATAGCATGAAATCAGCCCATTGCTCTAGTTTTGAAAGTGTGGGTCTCTGGACCCAAGACTGCTGTAAGAGGGTGCTGGAAGCAGTTAGGGTGGCCACTGTGCTACTTTAGGAAAAATGAAATACCAGCTCTCTCTCATACTGATTAGAAATCATAGCTGGAGATATTAACCTAGGATCCCAGGCCAGTGAGCAGTCGTTTCATAGAATATTGTTATATCCTCCTTCTTCTTCCTTTTACAATCTGAAAATTCCTCTTATCTCTCTACTCCTCATCTCTGACTGTTTGCTTAAGCCTCAAATTTTTCCATGAGCTAAAATGCACCAAATCAATATTGATTACTCTATACATTCACTGACATTCTGGTTCTTCTGAGAAAAGTCCACGGTAAAAGTCTGAAAGCAGATGCCACAGCCTGGCTAGCATCTCCTACAACCTCAACTCAAGAAAGAAACAGGATTTTTTAAAAGGACTAATTCTGGATTCCAAAGATATAAAAGAAGGAAAAGGACTCACGTGGGCAAAAATGTTTATAGCAGCTCTTTCTGTAGATGCAAGGAACTGGAAATTGTGTGGATGACCATCAATTGGGGAATGAGTGAATAAATTAACTGAATAAATTATGGTATATAAATGTAATGAAATATTATTGTTTTTATAAGAAATGATGAGCAGGCTGATTTCAAAAAAGCCTGGAAAGACTTATATGAATTGGTGCTAAGTGAAGTGAGTAGAACCTAGAGAATATCGTACACAGTAACACCAAGATTATGTGATGATCAACTGTGATGGACTTGCCTCTTTTCAGCAATTCAACAATTCAAGGCAGTTCTAATAGATATGGGATGGAAAATGCCATCCACATCTAGAGAGCGAGCTATGGAGCCTGAATATAGATCAAAGCATAGTATTTTCATCTTTTTTTTTTCTTTCTCATGTTTTTTTTTTTCCTTTTTAGTCTGATTTTTCTTGTACAACATGACAAATATAGAAATATGTTTAAAAGGATCGCACAAATTTAACCTATAACATTGTTTGCTTTTGGGGGGAGGGAGGAGAGAAGGGAGGGAGGGAAAAAATTGAAACCACAAAGTCTTATAAGGATGAATGTTGTGTAGTGGATATCCTGCCATCTAGGGGAGGGGTGGGGAGTTGGGGGGAAAAATTTGTAACAGAAAGCTATGTAAGGGTTAATGTTGAAGAATTACCCACACATATGTTATGCAAATAAAATTAAAAAAAAAGGATGAATGTTGAAAACTACCTTTAAATATTTTTGAAAAAATAAAATTAAAATTAAAAAGACTAATACTTTTGTGCATTGTGTGCTTTAATTAATTTTTATTTATATTCTAAATTTAAACAACAGATTGGGCATTTTCATATAAATAATAGAATAGAAAACTTAAAACTATACATCTCTATTAAGTTCAACTTGCTTTTCTTTTTAAGAAACATAATGAGATGAATTTGTAGATATTAAAGCAGTCCAGTTTGTCTGCCTTTCTTTCTGTTGCTTTTTCTTTTTATTAAAAAATACCTCTATGGTGTTCTTTCTTCTCTTTTTTCCTTCTTTTTTTCTTTTGTCCTCTCTCCCTCCCTTTCCCCTCCTCTTCTTCCTTTCTTCTTTTCTTTCTTTCTTTTCTTCCTTCCTCCCTCCCTCCTTTCCTCCCTTTCTTTCTTTTTTCTTTCCTTCCTTCCTTCCTTTCTTCTTTTCTTTCTTCTTTTCTTTCCTTCCTTCCTTCCTTCCTTCCTTCCTTCCTTCCTTCCTTCCTTC
>JAJPUD010008443.1:0-29223 GCA_023553655.1 Myrmecobius fasciatus | reverse complement strand
CTTTCTTTCTTTCTTTCTTTCTTTCTTTCTTTCTTTCTTTCTTTCTTCCTTCCTTTCTTCCTTCCTTCCTTCCTTCTTTCCTTTCTTCCTTCCTTCCTTCCTTCCTTTCTTTCTTTCTCTCTCTATCCCTTGTTCATCTTTGCCCTCCCATCCAGCTGCATTGGAAAAAAGAAGAAGAAAAGAGAAAAAAGCCCACATAACACATAGAAATAGAAAAGCAAAACATATTCCTGCACTAACTATATCTGAAAATGTATGTCTCATTCTGTATCTTGAAGCTATCTCTATGTAATCCCCATCAGTACTCTGGAATCATGACTGGTCATTTTATTGATCAAAATTCTCAAATCTTTCAAAACTATTTTTCTTTGTGATTTCATTATTATTGTATCTATTGTTCTCATCTGCTTATTTCATTCTGACTCAGTTCTTAGAGGTCTTCTCAGAATTGTTCAAAACAATTGATTTCATGATTTGAAAAGGGTTAGCTCTTCAACAATATAGCAAGTTCAGACTCATGCTCGAACAAGACAGTAAGAGGTTTACAGGACATGGTGGCAATGAAAAAAAAAAAAAAAAGCCATGAGCCAATAGTAGCAGGCAGAAGTCACAGTTGAAATCTAAGTTAGGCAAGAACAGGGGAACCACAGTCCTGGCAAAACTAAGCTGCTCTTTTGGAAAAAAAGCAAGCCACTTGTAGGAGTGGCAGCAAAGGCCAAGAGTGAGGATAAAAACATGTCACTGAAACTGACTCTGGAACTTGCAATAGCAGCAGCAACAACAGCAACAGTAAAAGCTGTTGATGATTGGCACCTCATTTCTCATGGCTATTTCTCTTTGTGAGGACATGAGCTAAATTGTGGGGGGAGGACCAGTATTTTCAGTCTGCAAAGTACTGCATACTATAAATATTTCTTCTCTATTTCCCATTTCTTATGTCTTGGAAAAAGACATTCTTTTTCTTCAATTACCTTTTTTTTTTCTTTATTAAGGCTTTTTATTTGCAAAACATATGTATGGGTAATTCTTCAACATTAACCCTTGCAAAGCTTTCCATTACAAATTTTTCCCCCCTAGTCTCCACCCCTCCCTTGGTTGGCAGGAAGTCCACTACATGTTAATTATGTTAAAATACTTGACAAATCAAATATATGTATACATATTTTCACACTTATCTTGCTGTGCAAGAAAAATCATGTCTACAAGAAAAAAAATTGAGAAAGTAAACACAATGCAAGCAAACATCAATAGAGAGCATGAAAATGTTATGTTGTGGTATCCACATTTCATATTTTTCTCTCGGGGTGTATATGGCTTTCTTTGCTGAACAATTGGAACTGGTTTGAAACATTTCATTGTTGAAGAGAGCCATGCCCATCAGAATTGATCATCAGATAGTCTTGTTGTTGCCATGTATAATGATTAACTGAATCAAATTTATAAGAACACAAGCCATAAGAACACAATATTTAGTTGATAAATGGTCAAAAAATATGAACAATTTTCAGATGAAGAAATTAAAACCATTTCTAGTCATGTGAAAGAAATGCTCTAAGTCATTATTGATTAGAAGAATGCATATTAAGACAACTCTGAGGTACCATTATGCACTTTTCATATTAGCTTAAATAATGGGAAGAAATACTGATAAATGTTGGAGGGGATATGAGATAACTGGGACACTAATATATTATTGGTGGAATTGTGAAATGATCCAGTTATTCTGGAGAACAGTTTGGAACTATGCCCAAAGGGCTATAAAACTGTATATATATATATATATATCCTTTGATCCAGCAGTATTTCTACTGAGGCTATATCCCAAATAGATCATAACAAAGAGAAAATGACCCACATATGCAAAAAATGCTTGTAGCAACCATTTTTGTAGTGGTAAGGAACTGGAAACTGAGTGGATGCCCATCAGTTAGAGAATGACTGAATAAGTTATGATATATGAATGTAATGGAATATTATTGTTCTATAAAAAATGATCAGTACCAGTCCTGAACTCAGAAAGACCAGAGTTCAAATCTGACCTCCATGACCCTAGGCAAGTCACTTAACCCTGATTGCCTCAGGGAAAAAAAATGATCAGCAGGCTGATTTCAGAAAGGCCTGGAGAGATTTACCATGCACTGATGCAAAATACAGTGAGTAGAACTAAGAGAACATTGTACACGTATCAAGAAGATTATGTTCAAATATATGTATACATGTATATAGGTAAACATATTGAAACATACACATACATGTGTATACTTTTATTTTTACTCTTTGAATCTGCCAGTTCTATCCAGAAATAGATAACATGTTTCATAAATCCTCCAGAACTGTGGTTGGTTCGATTATGTTGACGAAAATTCTTAAGCCTTTAGGAGTTGTTTATTTTTATAATATTTCTGTTATTATATAAAATCTTCTCTTGGGTCTTTTCATTTCACTTTGCATTAGTTCATATAAGTTTTCCCAGGTTTTTCTAAAACCATGCCCTTCATCTTTTCTTTTGACCCAATAGCATTCCATCAAATACATGTACCATAACTTGTTCAGCCATTCCCCAGTTGATGGACGCTCCCTGTTTCCAATACTTTTCTTTTATGAAAAGACCTGCTATAAATATAGCATATAGATCCTTTTCTTTTTTCTTTGGTCTAGTGGTAACATTGGTTTAAAATAACTTGAATTAGCTATTTTAGTTTTTATTTTAACTTCTTAACTTATTTTATTATTATTAGCTAAATTATATTAGCTAAAAGTAGCTATTGTTAGCTAAAATAGCTTAATAGCTTAGGCACCATAGTTCCAAATTACTTTTCAGAATGGTTAGACCAATTCACACTTTGACCAACAATGTACATTTTCCCCAATATCCCTAGAGCATTTGAAATTTTCCTTTCTTTGTCAATTTTGCCAAACTGATGGATATGTAGTGTACCTTAGAGTTGTTTTCATTTGTATTTCTCTATTAATTATTTAGAATATTTTTTCTTCCCCTTAAACATGGATTTCTTCCCCTGAAAATATCTATTCATATCTTTTGATCATTTATCAACTGGGGAATGACTCTTATGCTTATAAATTTGAATCAGTTCCCTATATATATTAGAAATGAGGCCTTTATCAAAAGAATTTGCTGCAAAGATTTTTCTCCAATTCCCACTTTTCTTCTATTTTTAAAACTTTCTTAATAATATTTTATTTTATCAAATACATACAAAGATAGTCTTCAACATTCACCTTTTCAAAACCTTGTGTTCCAAATTTTTCTCCCTCTCTCTCCCCTTCTTCTCTCCCCAAAATAGCAAGCAATCTGATATAGGTTAAACATGTGCAATTCTTCCAAACATATTTCCATATCCATTATGCTGAGCAAGACAGATCATTAGAAGGGGAAAAAATCACAAGAAAGAAAAAAAAAAAACCAAGCAAACAAACAACAACAAAGGTGAAAATACAATGTTTTGATCCACATGCAATCTCCATAATTCTCTTTCTGGATGCAAATGACATTTTCCATCACAAGTCTACTAGAATTGCCTTGAACTTTTCTTCTAATTTGAACTGCCCTGATCTTGCTTGTGCAAAAAGTTGTTTGGTTTTTTTTTTTTTTAATTTTATTTAATCAACATTGTCTATTTTACTTCCTATGAACCTCTCTACTTCTTGGTTGGTCAGAAATTCTTTCCCTAACCATTGAGTTGACAGTAATTTCCTCCATGATTTTCTAACTTGCTTATGATGTTATGCTTTGTGTCTAAATAATGTACTCATTTGAAGCTCATCTTGATTTATGCTATGACATGTTGGTCTATACTTAGTTTCTACCAGCCACCTTTCCTCTTTCTCTCAACAGCTTAAGATCACTTTGACAGCAGAGAGAAGGATAGACTAGAGCAGGGAGAGATTTGAGGGAGAAAGCATGACTAGAAGACTATTGCAATAATCCAGGAATAAGGGGATAAGGATATGCATTTGGGTGATGACTGTGTCAGACGAAACAAAAGAACATACACAAGAGATGCTATGAAGGTAAAAATGAAAGGTTGTATCAATAGGTTAAATATGTAGGATTAGTATGAATGATGAGACCAAGTTTCTGAGCCTGGGTGAATGGAATTATGAAATGGAAGAATGATAATGCCCTCAACAATAATAGGAAATCTGGGGACAAGGCAGGTTCAAGGGAAGAATAAAGATGGTTTGAAGAGAGTGGGTAATGAGTTCTTACTTTGGACATGGTGAGTTTGAGATTTGAGATGTCCAATAGACAGTTGGAGATACAGGTCTTGAGCTCCAGAGATAGACTAGGGCTATATATGTAGATTTGGAAATCATCTACCTAGAATTTATTCCAGCCTACCTCATAGAAACAACATACCTTGTATCTGGACTCAGAGTTCCTAGATTTGAATTCCACTTCTTCTTCTTTGCTACTTTTGTAACTTTGTACAAGTCATATCACCTCTCTGAGCCCAATGTCCTCATCTTTAAAATGAAGGAGGAAGATTAAATGATCTGAGTCCCTTCAAGATGTAGGTTAATGAATCATGATCCTATAATCCAGCCTTACCTCATATTCTCCTCCTTTCCAAGAACATTATTCTCTGTTCTCTTTCCCCAAACATGTCCCATGCCATCGTTCCCTGGCATCCATGCCTTTGCTATTGCCTATTTTTGAAATATCCTTCCCCCTTTCTTGCTCCCCAATGGAATTCCTGAAAAGCTATTTTCTCATGTAATTGGGAAAATAAAATACTATTAAGTTAAAAAAATACATCTTAAAAAAATTTCAAAAGGGGGCAAAGAATTTGGATGCAATACCAAAAAAGGATAGTTTTCAACATTCATTTTTGTAAGCTTTTCAGTTCCAAAATTTTCTCCCTTATTCCCTTCTTTACTCCTCCCCAAGACAGCAAGCAATCTGACATAAATTATACATGTACAATCATTTTAAATATATTTCCATATTAATCATATTGTGAAAGAAGAATCAGAATAAAAGGGAAGAACTATGAAAAAGGAAAAAACAAAAAAAGTGAAAATAGTATGCTTTGATCTGCATGCAGACTCAGTTTTTATTCTGGATGTGGGTAGCATTTTATTTTTCTTTTTTAAAAATAGTAATAGATTTTTACTTTTCAAAACACATGCAAAGATAGCTTTCAATATCCACCCTTGCAAAACCTTATGTTCCAAATTTTTCTTCTTCCTTTCTCCTCTTCTCTCTCCCCTAGACAGCAAGTAATCCAATATAAGTCCAACATATGCAATTCTTCTAAACATATTTCCACATTTGTCATTCTGCAGAAGAGAAATCAGATCAAAAGGAAAAAAAATGAGAAAAAAAAACCAACCAAACAAACAACAACAACTAAGGTGAAAATACTATGTTGTGGTCCACATTCAGTTCCCATAGTCCTCTTTCTGGAGGTAGATGGTTCTCTCCATCATAAGACTTTTGGAATTGCTTTGAATCATTGAAAAACATCAAGTCCATCGCAGTTGATCATCACATAATCTTGTTGCTGTGCACAATGTCCTCTTGTTTCTACTCACTTCACTTAGCATCAATTCATGTAAATCTTTCCAGGTTTTTCTGAAATCAGTCTGCTCATCATTTCTTATAGAGTAACAGTATTCCATTACATCTTATACCACAACTTGTTCAGACATTCCTCATTTGATGGGCATCCCCTCAATTTCTAATTCTTTGTCAGATCCATTTTAGAAAACCTGTTTCAGTTTTTATTTGGGTTATATTAACCTGAAATCAAGTTAAATATACTATTCCTAGATATCAAAGGTGTTTTAAGCATAATAAATTCTGCAAGGTGAGATGGCATGTGAAAAATTCTGTGTAGTCAATTTCCACACTTTTTCTTTAAAAAAAAATTATTGATGCTGTCTTTTGCTTTCACAAAAGAGTCATTTCTGTATTTATCAGCTGTCCTCCCATCCTTTAAAAAAAAGGGAGCTTTTCCACTGTAAATAATGAAAAACAGTTAAACAAAACCAAATAGTGTTATGATGGTCACATCTTGCACTTGTAAATCCCCTACTTTTTCAGGAAGGGAAATACTTTTCCAGAGTAAAGATGGGTTATCACTTTTCTCTGTGGAGTTGAGGGACTTGAACATTCATTGAATAGCAAGTAGAAACTTGAGCCTATAAGAATAAAGAAGGAGGAAGAAACCCACAGATTTAATTTCTTTTAAAAGTGGCCACATTTTCATTGTAGAACCCTTGTTAGTAGCTGTGTGACCTTTCTCATTTCCATGCCCCTCTACTTTCCACCTTCTTCCTTTCTAAAATAATGACTAACATTTATGTAGCACCTACTCTGGGCTAGGCACTGTACTAAGCACATTACAAATGTTATCTTCATTTGATCCTCACAACAGCTCTGAGAGGCAGGTACTATTTTATTCCCATTTGCAGAAGAGAAAACTAAGGCAAACAGATTAAGTGACTTGCCCAGAGTCACATAGCTAATAAGTGTCTGAGGCTGCATTTGAAATCATGATTTCCTGATTCCAGGGCCACACTTTATCCATTGTGCTAACTAGAGGCCTTTATCCCCTAAAATGAGAAATCAGAGTAGATGCCCCCTTAAGGACACTTCCAGCTCAAACATTCTCAGGGTTTCTATGATCATTTTGAGTAGCTGGAATGCATTAGAATTCATGTGGCATTTGTAAATTGAAACCCTCCAGTGCCAACAGAATTTCTGGGAACACAAAGTTGAGTGTCTGGTGTTAAAATAACAAAGCAAGACAGTCTGATGACCGTGTTTCTTTGGCCAACAGGAAAACATACTTCCACATTCATTGGACACCAGCAGTCTTTGATGATGCTGAATATATCAGCAGACTCCTCACCATTGTTGCCTGTCTCTGAACCTTTAAGTATCTCCCCATTCACTGACCCATTGGTGGAAACCGGTTCCTGATTCATTCAATCAATCAATAAACACTACTTGCCTTCAAGGAACTCATAGATTAATGGGGTAGAACAAGCAAATAAATATGTACAAACAACCTATATATGAGGTAAATTGGAAATAATTAATAGAAGAAAGGTGTTAAAATTAGAGGGATTGGGGAAACTTCCCTATAAAAGGTGAGATTTGGAACTCAAAAAATAACAAGGAAACCAATAGATGAAGAGAAGGAAAAACATTCTAGGCATGGGAAACAGCCAGAGAAAATGTCCATAACTTAGAAATGGAATGTCTTGGGGTAGCTAGGTGGTGTAGTGGATAGAGCCCCAACCCTGAAGTCAGGAGGACCTGAGTTCAAATCTGGTCTCAGACACTTAACATTCCCTAGCTATGTGACCCTGGGCAAGTCACTTAACCTCAATTGCCTCAGCAAAAAAGCAAAAAAACAAAAAAAGAAAGAAAAGAAAAGAAAAGAAATGGAATGTCTTATTTGTGAAACATCGATGCTGATTGAGAGACCATTTACCTATATCCACAGACAAAGTGGGTATGTGTATTGTAACCTTGCTTGTTTGGGAGTGGGGGGGGTATGGGGAAAGGATGTCTCTCCTTACTCCACCCTTGGAGCCATTGTGGTATGGCAGAAAGTAAATCTGGGATAGGATCCAAGAGTTCTTGGTTTCTGAAATGAATTGTCACTAACTCAAGTTTGGGCTTCAGTCTTCTCATCTCTATAATGGTTCTAAAAATCTCTTTCCTAAATGCTCAGGAATAAGTTAGGGGACACAATGGATAGAGTGTTTGGCCTGCAGTCAGGAAGATCTGAATTTAAATGCAGCCTCACACACTTATTAGCTTATTCTGGATAAGTCACTTAACCCTGTTTACCACAGTTTCCTTATTTGTAAAAAGAGGAGAAGGAAATGGCAAACCATTACTGAAATGACTCAGCAGCAACAACAAGATGTACATTCCTCCCTGCTTCCCAAAAGTGGGGAAGGAGAATGGGTACAAAACATTGCACAAAACTGTCAGACTCATTGTTCCAACTTCTCGACTTTGTCTTATCTAGAACTAAGTCTCTGGGTCTTCCCAACCAAATTGCTTCAAAGTATCCCCTCCCCTTATACCCCCAGCTCACACTATGTCTCTTCTATTAATTAGAATATAAGTTCCTCCTTATTGCTTATATGTGTATCTCCAGAATTTAGCATAGTCTGACATATAGTGAATCTTAATAAATGCCTTTATCTTTCTGCCTAATGTTAACAGATCTTGTTTTTATTTTTCTACATTCTTTCTTTGTTTTGCAAAGAGATGGTTCTCTAAGAAGAGGTTGGGGGAAAAAGGATATATTTTTTTCTCAATAGTATTTTATTTTTCCAAAATATGTGTAAAGATAATTTTCATCATTCAATTTTTAAAAATTTTCAATAGTATTTTATTTTCCAAATACATGTAAAGATAGTTTTTAAGATTCATTTTTGTAAGACTTTGTGTTCAGCATTCTTCTCCCTCTCTCCCTTATCTCCCCCCTCTCCAAAACAGCAAGCAATCTGATATGGGTTAAATATGTGCAATCCTTTTAAGCATATTTCCATATTTTTTATATTGTGAAAGAAAAATCAGATCAAAAAGGAAAAAACCATGAGAAAGAAAAAACAAACAGCCAAACAAGCAAAGATGAAAATACTATGCTTTGATAAACATTCACATTCCATATTTCTCTCTAGATGTGTACGGCATTTTCCAAAAGATATATTTGTAAATGAAGGTGATATAAACTCATGAAATTAATTGACAAATTAAATAATTAGAATAAATTAGTAAACTTAAAGATATGAAAACATTCTCCTAATTATCATTGCTTCTGCAAAAGGCATAGTAGTCAACTTACTGCCTATAGCTTCACTCAGATCGTTTCCTTACATTCTCAGCTAAATTAAAGTTTTCTTTACTGGCTGCTGCTCCTCAATTTCTTCCTACCATCCATGTCAGCCCTATCCCATCTATGCCCTTTACCCCATTACTTTGTCTCATCTTATCCTACCCTTCTATTGTGCCTTCTGAAACACTTGCACTATATTAATACACTTTATATTAGATCTGTGTCCTTCCCCTTTAAAATCCTTAGTAGTTTCTATTCAATTTTCATTCTTTCTGTTTTTGAGAATGGTGTGGAACAATTGGGGTTAAGTGATTTGATAAATGTCAAGTATCTAAAGTCAGATTTGAACCCAGAATCTCCTGATTCCAGGGTGTTTTATTCATTGTGCCATCTAGCTGCCCCTCAATTTTCAATGTACATGTTGTTTTTCCAGTTTAACTGCAATTTTTTTGAGGATAGGAACTATTTTGCTTTTTTTGTCTTTTGGATACCCAGTGTCTTGAACATTGTCTGGTATACATTAGGCATTTAATAAATGCTTGTTGCGTTGAAATAAATTAAGGCACTTGTTTTTTTTTTTAATAGTATTTTATTTTTCCAAATAAATATAAAGATAGTTTTCAACATTCATTTTTTAAAAATTCTCAACAATATTTTATTTTCCAAATACATGTAAAGATGGTCTTCAACATTCATTTTTGTAAAACTTGGTGTTCTAAATTTTTCTACCCTCCTTTTTTTAACCTCCTTCCTCTCCAAGACAGAAAGCAATCTGATATAAATTAAAGATGTACAATCCTTTTAAATATATTTCCATATTTGTCTTATTGTTCACGAAAAACCAAATCAGAAAGGAAAAAAAATCAGAAGAAAAACAACAAAGGTAAAAATACTATGCTTTTTTAAAAAATATTTTTAATAACTATGTATTTTTAAATTATAGCTTTTTATTTTCAAAATATATGCATGGATAATTTTTGTCCTATGAAACCCTGTGTTCTAATTTTTTCAGTCCCTTCCTCCTACCCCCTCTCCCAGTCAGCAAGTGATCCAATATATGTTAAACATATACAATTTCTCTATACGTGTTTCCACAAATATCATGCTGCACAAAAAAAATCAGATCCAAAAGGAAAAAAATGAGAAAGAAAACAAAATGCAAGCAAATAACAACAAAAAAGAGTGAAAATACTAAGTTGTGGGTCCACATTCAATTCCCACTGTCCTCTCTCTGGATGCAAATGGCTCTCTTCATCACAAGACCATTGGAACTGATCTGAATCACTTCAGTGTTGAGAAGTGTCATATCCATCAGAATACATCATGATATAATCTTGTTGTAGTCTTGTATAATGATCTTCTGATTCTGCTCCAGGCCTAGCCCTGTATCCACTGTGTCACCTAGCTATTCCTAATGAGCCATATTTATGATCGTTATTATTATATCATAGTTAAAGAAGCATTTTCAAAGCATATGTCATAAAGCAAACTCCATGAAAATTTGTGGTATGCCATAATTTTATCTAGCAAGTTTGTATAATGGGCAGATGTGACCTTGTTCCATGCTCATTCTCATCTTTGTAGGATGAAAGCTTCATATGGTATTTAAATGTTTAATTAGGATTTCAGCAATGATCAGTATATGAGGTCATCTGAGGGCTAAGAAGCAGCACACTTTCCCTCCTTCTTTCCCCACCACACACACATACACATATCCATATCCTGCCTCTTCTCCCCCTCCCCCATCCATTCTGTTTCCATCTCCCAGACTTATAGAGAAACAGACAAATAGCCACAGGTGCTGGCTCCAGGGTGGCCTGATGGCTTGTAGACTAAAAGGAGAAAGCCTGGCTCTCCTGTGCCTCTCAAGTCTGGTTGAGATGTGGGGGGTGGGAATTCACATAGTAGAAGTTTTAAAAATTCTGGTTTACTAAGAAAAGAGGAACTGAGAGGTGACACAGAGCAAGCTGGGAAAATTATTGTGACACCAGGTTATCAGGCACATCCCTCAGGATGCCCTGTCATAATTGTCATATTCCCAGTCCACAGGCTAATAAGGCAATGACCTTTGAGATCTTCTGCAGGAGATGTATGCTGCCCTGTCACTGAAAATAAAAACAGCTATTTGAAGAAGAGAAGAGAGAAGAGGAAAGGGGAAGAGAGAAACAGAAAGAGGCCCAGAGAAAGGAATGGAGATTTGAGAAAGAGAGAAACAGAGAGATCAGAGGAAAAGAGACAAATGTACAAAGAGATAGATAAGAAGAGAAGGGAAAGAGGCATGGGGAAGAAAAGGAGGAAAAGGATGGAGAAAGAAAGGAAGGAAGGGAAAGAGAATGACAGGAAGAGGGAGATGAACAGATTGGGAGAAGAAAAGAAAAAAAAGATGGAGAAAAGAGGGAGAAAAAAAAAGAAGGAAAATGAAAGAGGAGACAGAAAGGAGAAAGGATGGGTTGATACATACCATATGGTATGGTATAGAAAAAGAGAGAGAAAGAAAAGGGGGGAGACAAAGAGAGTTGGAAGAGGGGGAAAAACAAATGTGTATGGTTAAAGGATTTTATCTCTTCTTAATAAGGGGTGGAGGGGGAGGAGGATCAGAAATCACTTCCCTCCTTGTTCTCTGCTTATTTTACTATAGCAAAGAGTTGATCCCAAATGATACTAAGACCACTCAGGATTTCAAAAGTCTGATTTCTGTCTACCTATAGTCAACTCTCCTACCTCATGGAAAGTTCTTTAATTCACAGGAATGTAAATATCTCCTGCTGATTGCTTTTCTTTAGCTTCTTCCTTTCTAAACTGAGGCATTCTATGGCCCAGATAAACTTGTTTTTGTTGTTGGTGGTGGTCCTTCCTTTAACATCAAGAGGGTAATGTCTTGACTTGCTAGTGAATTGAACTTAAGCAAGGAGCTCCTCCTTTCACCTCTTACAAGTCTTTCCTGTTACCCCAGCTGCTAGTGCCTCCTCCCACCCAAATTACCTTATATTTCTTTTTTTTTTTGTGACCCTGTTTATCTCAGTGATCTTATCTGCAAAAAGAGAAGGAAATGACAAACCACTTCAGTGTCTTTGCCAAAAAAAAAAAAAAAATGGAGATTTTAAGAGGACAACTGAACAATAATTCTGGATAGTTTGGTTCTAGGAACACAGGTTTTGAGCTAGAAAAGGATATTAGTGGCCATTTAATCCAATTTCTCTCATTTTGTTTTATTTTATTATAGCACTTTTTAAATAATAATAGCTTTATTTTTCAAAATATATGCAAAGATAGTTTCCAGTATTTTCCCTTGCAAAACCTTTTGTTCCAAATTTTTCTCCTTCCCTTCCTACCTTTCCCCTCCCCTAGACAACAAGCAATCTGATATAGGTTAAACATGCAATTTAAAACACATTTTTACATTTATCATGCTGCATAAGAAAAATCGGATCAAAAGGGGAAAAAATAAGAAAGAAAAAAACAAGCAAGCAAATAGCAACAACAAAAAAAGTGAAAATACTATGTTGTGATCCACATTCAGTCCCCATAGTCCTCTCTCTGGATGCAGATAGTTCTCTCCATTACAAGACTATTGGAATTGCTCTGAATCATCTCATTGTTGAAAAGAGCCCAGTCCATCTCAGTTGATCATCACATAATTTTGTTGCTGTATACAATGTTGTCTTGGTTCTACTCACTTCACTTAGCATCAGTTCATGTAAGGCTTTCCAGGCTATTTTGAAATTAGCCTGCTTGTCATTTCTTATAGAACAAAAATAATTCATTACCTTCATATACCATAACTTATTCAGTCATTCTCCAACTGACGGGCATCCACTCAGTTTTCAGTTCCCTGCCATTACAAAAAGGGCTACCACAAACATTTTTGCACAGATGGGTCCTTTCCTTTTTTTATGATCTCTTTGGGATACAGGCCCAGTAGAGACATTGCTGGATAAAGGATCTACACAGTTTTATAATCCTTTGGGTATAGTTCCAAATTGCTCTCTAGAATAGTTGGATCAGTTCATAACTCCACCAACAATGTATTAATGTCCCCATTTTCCCACATCCCCTTCAACATTTATCATTATTTGTTCCTGTCAGCTCTGTAGATCTGAGAGATGTAAAGTGGTACCTCAGAGTTGTCTTAATTTGCATTTCTCTAATCAACAGTGATTTAGAGCATTTCTTCATATGACTAGAAAGAAATAGCTTTAATTTCCTCATCTGAAAATTGTTCATATCCTTTGACCATTTATCAATTGGAGCAATTACCCTCATTTTAGAGAAAGAAAGGTGACTTGATTTGCCTAAAATCACAAATAACAAGTGATAGTTTTAGGATCTGTACCCAGGTCTTCTGATTCATCTGTAAAAGAGGAGTGATAAGTGTACTCCTTCACTAAGGAGAGATCCTACTTTGATGCCTCGTGGCAGAGTAACGATAACTATAAATTCTCAAAGTTTATGTCAGCCAAGTGTAAGATTCACCAGGCTTCATCAGGCTGGAGAGCTTTTGATTACAGATTGAGGAGATCTGGCCTGGAGCCTGGATTTGAACCCTGGCTCTTCCCATTATGATCCATGTGGTCTTGAGCAGGTTACTTTCTTCTTTTTCTTCAACTATAAAATTTTATCTGGAATGTTGGATTAACTAGTCTCTAAAGTCTTTTCCAACTGTATATCTGTCCAAAGATCAGCCTAGTGAAGAGTGAGGAAACTCATAAGCAAAAGCTTGACTAACGATGTAGTTTTTTACTTTGTTTTTGTTTTCAAATAGCAACTCATTTTGCTCCTCATCAAGGCTTTGACGTGCCATCTCCATTGACTGAGAAAGTACTGGATGAAACCTAAGGTCCTTGTCACCTTGAAGGAGGAATATTTGTGCTAACTACCTCATAGGACTCTTTTGAAGAGTTTTGCCCATTGTGAAGTGCTAAAGCAATCTATTAATATCAGTTGATTGGTTAATAAAACATTTAGTAAGTACCTACTATGTGCCAGGTATTACATCTATTAGCACTGAGGATAAAAAGAAAGGTAAAATGCGATCCCTTCTTTTCAGGAACTCACAGTCTAATGGGGTAAACACATATAAACAAATATGTACAAAGAAAATAGCAACAGAACACATTCGAGATTATCAACAAAGGAAAGCACTAAAAATTAAGGGAGAACAAGGTAAAGCTTCCTGTAAGAGGGAATATCTTAGCTGGAACTTTAAGTAAACTGGGGAAGCCAAGAGGCAGAGATGCGGAAGAGCATTTCAAGTTTGGAGGATGGCCACTAAAAAAGTCCAGAGTGAAGATATAGAGTGACTTGAGTGGGAAGGGGGGGGTGTGTGTTAAAAGACTGAAAAACTGGGATAGGGCAGGTTATAAAAGGCTTTAAAAGCCAAACAGAGGATTTTATAGTGGATCCTGAAGGTGGTAAAGAAGGCGATAAAGCACTGGAGTTTGTTGAGGGAGGTAAGCAAAGATGTGATACGGTCTGGATCTATTGGTTTGGTGTGGAGTAGATGGAAATTAGGAGACCTGTATTCTGGTACTAAAATCACATATGTGACCTTGAGGTTCTAGTAATTTCAAGTGACCAGCCAACGAAGAAACCAGGCAAAATCAGGAAACAGGAATAGATGACCTATCCCATTTCCTAGGTAACCCTGAAGTTGACACCTCAGTGGGAAGGTAGGGAAGGTGTCAAAGCCTAGGCAACCACTGCATCTCTGACTATGGTGATGGGAAGCATGGAAATGGTGGTATCCCACAGCTCTTGTCAGCAAGGGCTGATTCCATTGTAAATAGGAATTGGTCCAGTGCCAAAATGGGTTATTACATTTCACTACTATAACTTCCCATGGCTTCAGTTTTCAAGAAGATCAGCATCTTCTTTCATTCTACTATGCTGCTCCAGATTATTAAAATACATACCAGCCTCTCCTCCACTTCACTTCACACCAGATCTGATTGGTCCATTGTAGGATAAGATGATTTTTTTGTTGTTTGGTTGATTTAGGCACAGGATCTGTGATTTTATAGGTATTGGGAACTCCCAATTAAGAAACTTTTTCAATTAATGACCTTGTCAGTTGTTATCCAATCCCATTGTTAAGAATGTTGCCTAAGGCCACTAAGAAGTTAAATGACTTGTTCAGGATCAAATAGACTGTTTGAATCATGAACCTGGGCTTGTGACTCCAAGGCAGGCTCTGGATCCTCTACCCAGAGTCAGCAGATTTCTGCCCCCCAGCTTATAAAAGAAGGCCGAGGGCCAAATTTAGCTCTCTGGATAAAGTTTGCCAGCTCCTGCTCTTAAACTTTTCTGCAGGTATGTGCTGGTAATTGTTTAACAACTGGCTCTCCAAAAAAAGAAAAAAATATGACACACTTTTAAGTTTAATCTACAGTATCATCAGTTTCCTTTTTGTTCAGTTGTTTTCAGTCATGCCTAAATCTTCATGACCCCATTTAAATTATTTTGGGCAAAATTACTGGAGTGTTTTGCCATCTCCTTCTCCAGCTCATTTTATAGATAAATTAATAGGCAAACAAGGGTGTAGTGACTTTCCCAGAGTCACACAGTATCTAAGGCCAGGTTTGAGCTCAGGAAGAGTATTCTTGGTTCCCAGCCCAATGTTCTATATACTTTGCACCCAGATGAACCAATCACTTTCTTAAGTCTAGAAAATAAAACACAAACACACACATACACATACATACACACACATATACACAGTCAAACCTTGAAGCTTTTGCTGATTTCTTTTATATAAATAATGATAGCTTTTTATTTTTCCAAATACATGCAAAAGTGTTTTTCAGCATTCACCTTTGCAAAACCTTGTGTCCCCAATTTTTCTCCCTTCCTCTTTCTCACCCCCTCCCATAGACAGCACACAATCCAATATAGGTTAAACATGTGCAATTCTTCTAAACATATTTCCACATATATCATACTACACAAGAAAAATTATATCAAATGGGAGGATGGAATACAAAAGAAAAAAAAACAGTAAAGATGAAAATACCATGTTGTGATCCACATTCAGTCTCCCTAGTTCTCTCTCTGGATACAGATGACTCCATCACAAGTCTACTGGAATTGCCTTGAATCATTTTGTTGTTGAAAAGAGCCTAGTCTATTACCTTTTGATCATTTCTAAGGTGTAAATGCTCATCCTGAGAATTTAACAATAGGTTCCCCCAAGTGAGTTTGAGTTGGCTCTAGCCTGTCATGTTCTTTTAGTAATTCAGTGATACTTGATAACTCATTTCACTCAGTATATCTTATATAAAGTTACCCTGGAGTCTCCAAACCGGAAGGGAATTCAAAGATCATCTATACTCCAACCTCTTTATTTTGCAAAGAAAGAAACAGGCGTAAGGGGAAGGAATTTGCCCAAACTCTAAGGCTGGAAACACTCTTACTCAAAATGTCAGAACTTCACCCAGAAGAATTACTTAATTTATTGTATTTACATCTCTAGCACCATGTCTGAGAAAAAGGAGGTACTTAATACTTCCTGATTTGATTTTCCACTGGAAACCAACAAAGTTTCAAAATAGCAACATCAATATGAGGAAACTACGTTTCAAAGCTCTGCTATGACATCATTCAGAGTCAAGCTACATTGTTTCACTTAACAGGACTACTTCAGAATTAATTCATCATATTAAGCAGAGCATACCTGCAGAGACCTTTTTAAACCACAGGTCGCTTTCCTCATTACCTACCCACATTCAGGGTAGGTAGTGTAACTATTATGCCTATATTATTTTTTTCATTAAAGCTTTTTATTTTCAAAATATATGCATAATTTTTCAACATTTACCCTTGCAAAACCTTGTGCTCCAAATTTTCCTGTCCTTCCCCTCACCCCTCCCCTAAGTGGCAAATAATCCAATATATGTTAAACATGTTAAAATATATGTTAAATCCAATATATGTATACAGATTTATACAATTATCTTGCTCATGCCTACATTATAAATGAAGAATGGAGGTGCAGAGTCATAACAGGCCCAAGGCCACAGAGATATTAAATGTCATTATTGGGAATTGGAGTCAGAAAATCGAAATTCATTAGTAGAATTGTTATTTCTGCAGGAAAGGAAGGAAAGAAGGAAGGAAGAAGGAAGGAAAGAAAGGTTAGGCATCAGCTAGCATCATATGTAATGGTGATAAACTAGAACCATTCCCAATAAGATCAGGGGTGAAACAAGGTTGCCCACTATCACCATTACTATTCAATATTGTATTAGAAATGCTAGCCTTGGCAATAAGACAAGAAAAAGAGATTAAAGGAATTAGAGTAGGTCATGAGGAAACCAAATTATCACTCTTTAAAGATGATATGATGGTCTACTTAGAGAACCCTAGAGAATCAACTAAAAAACTATTAGAAATAATCCAAAACTTTAGCAAAGTTGCAGGATACAAAATAAATCCACATAAATCATCAGCATTTTTATACATCACCAACAAAATGCAAGAGCAAGAGATACAAAGAGAAATTCCATTCAAAATAACTATCGATAGTATAAAATATTTGGGAATATATCTGCCAAGGGAAAGTCAGGATCTATATGAGCAAAACTACAAAACACTCTCCACACAAATAAAGTCAGATCTAAACAATTGGAAAAATATCAAGTGCTCTTGGATAGGTTGAGTGAATATCATAAAGATGGCAATATTACCTAAACTAATCCATTTATTTAGTGCTATACCAATCAAACTCCCAAGAGATTATTTAACTGACCTAGAAAAAATAACAACAAAATTCATCTGGAAAAACAAAAGGTCAAGAATTTCAAGGGAATTAATGAAAAAAAAATGCAAATGAGGGTGGCCTAGCTGCACCAGATCTAAAACTATATTATAAAGCAGTGGTCACCAAAACCATTTGGTACTGGATAAGAAATAGAGTAGTGGATCAGTGGAATAGGTTAGGTTCACAGGACAAAATACTCAATGACAATAGTAATCTAGTGTTTGATAAACCCAAAGACCCCAGTTTTGGGGATAAAAACTCACTATTTGACAAAAATTGCTGGGATAATTGGAAACTAGTATGGAAGAAATTAGGCATTGACCCACACCTAACACCATATACCAAGATAAGGTCAAAATGGATTCATGATCTAGGCATAAAGAATGATATTATAAACAAATTAGAACAATGTAGGATGTTTACCTCTCAGACCTGTGGAGGGGGAAGGAATTTGTGACCAAAGAAGAACTAGAGGTCATCATTAATCACAAGATAGATAAGTTTGACTATATCAAGTTAAAAAGTTTTTGTACAAACAAAATGAATGCAGACAAGATTAGAAGTAGTAGTACTTTCCAGCAGTAAACTGGAAAAATATTTTTACATCCAAAGGTTCTGATAAAGGCCTCATTTCTAAAATATATAGAGAATTGACTCAAATATATAAGAATTCAAGCCATTCTCCAATGGATAAATGGTCAAAAGATATGAACAGACAATTTTCAGACGAAGAAATTGAAACTATTTCTGGTCGCATGAAAAGGTGCTCCAAGTCACTATTGATCAGAGAAATGCAAATTAAGACAACTCTGAGATACCACTACACACCTGTCAGATTGGCTAAAATGACAGGAAATGATAATGATAACTGTTGAAGGGGATGTGGGAAAACTGGGACACTGATACATTGTTGGTGGAACTGTGAACAGATCCAACCATTCTGGAGAGCAATTTGGAGCTATGCTCAAAAAGTTATCAAACTGTGCATACCCTTTGACCCAGCAGTGTTTCTACTGGGCCTATATCCCAAAGAGATTTTAAAGGAGGGAAAGGGACCCACATGTGCAAAAATGTTTGTGGCAGCCCTTTTTGTAGTGGCAAGAAACTGGAAATTGAACGGATGCCCATCAATTGGAGAATGGCTGAATAAATTATGGTATATGAATGTTATGGAATATTATTGTTCTGTAAGAAACAACCAACAGGAGGATTTCAGAGAGGCCTGGAGAAACTTGCATGAACTGATGCTGAGTGAAATCAGCAGAACCAGGAGATCATTATACACAGCAACAAGACTATACGATGATCAATTTTGATGGACATGGTTCTCTTCAACAATGATGTGATTCAAACCAGTTCCTATTGTTCAGCGATGAAGATAGTCATATACATCCAGAGAGAGGCCTGTGGGAACTGAGAGTGAACCACAACACAGCATTTTAACGCTTTCTGTGAATATTTCCATGCATTTTGTATTCCTTCTTAGGTTGTTTTTTTTCTTCTCTTTCTAGCTCTGATGTTTCTTGTGCAGTAAGATAACTGTATAGATATGTATACATGTATTGTATTTGTCATATAATTTATCCTATTTAGCATGTATTAGATTACCTGTCATCTAGGGGTGGGGGGGTGGGGGGAAGGAGGGGAAAAGCTTGGGAAAAAAAAAGTTTTTGCAAAGGTCAATGTAGAAAAATCATTCATATGTTTTGTAAATAAAAAGCTTTATAAAAAAAAAAGAAAGAAAGGTTAGGAAGGAGGAAAGGAAGGAGGGAGAAAAACTGCTTTTCTGATTGGATAAGACAAAAGACTTAGGATTCACTCTTTCCTAGTTCAAACACCTAAAAGAAACAGAAGCTGTGGGCTGGTGTCCGAGTAGTCTCTGAATAGGAGTAACAGTCTGCAGGGCTGGGTCTGCTCTCACCAGCTGTGTAGAGTGGGATTCACTTGTCCAATTTTGTATCTGTACCTGTTAGAGAGGGCCAGTGGGGACTATGTGTTCTCTGAGGACTGGGTAGCTCTGATTCTGTGCTCACATGCTACCAATTAAAATGATCCCCCCAATAGCTGTCTGGCCCAAGAGCAATGAGTTTCTTTAAAAATGTCTGGCTTCTTAGCTTTTTTAAAAATCACCAACCATTTTGACAGTCTGGGGAAGCCCATGTTCATCTCAAAATGATTTAAATTAAATGTATTTTAAAGACCTACTGGCTTAACTCGGGTATGGAGGGAGGAGAAAATAGGGACAATAAGAGAGCTTATCAAAGAAGCATTCACCCTCAAGCTGGGACAACAGCTGACCCTCCAAAATTAGGGCCCCTCAACAAAACCTCCCCCCACCATGTAGGACTTCCACCCATGCATTTGAACAGATTATCCTCAATGTCTCTAATACACAATCCACAAGCTCCTAGTCAGAAGCCTTATGTTCTCAAGGTTCTCTTCCTCCTCCCAGCAGCTCTTCCTCAGTCATCTGAAAATATTGTCTCCTCTGATCTCCTTTGACTTATATCACTGCATATATTGTATTATTCTTATCTGTTTGGATATTATATTTCCTCTAATAGAATGTAAGTTTCTTGAGGGCAAGGATTGTTTCATTTTATCTTTGTATCACCAATGCCTAACAGTGCCTTGTACATCATAGTTGCTTAATATATGTAGGTTGAGTTGAATTGCTGATCAATTAGTTTCAAAGTTACTTTTTAGCACTGAGTAATGGATGTCACTTTCATATTTTTAAGAACCTTTGTAACTATGATTCATATATTTTATATAATGAGAAAGGAAGAAATTGGACTTGTTAGTATTTTTTTTTAATTTTATTGATGCCTTTAATTTTTCATATCACAGTAATTTCCTGGTAGATATCTCTGCCCCCTCCATAGAATCCTCATTATAACAAAGAAAAACACTTAAGCAAAAATCAACCAGCACAGTGAACACTTCTGACAAGCATATGCAATATTTCACATCTGTATTAATATTGGGTGACCTGGGGATGGCTGGGATAACCCAGTTATGAGACTCTCAACTTGATTCAGGGAAAGGAGATTCTGGTAGGAGAAACTCAAACTCTGGTCCCAGAGCAAGAGCTGGCCACAGTACAAATATTTCTAAAAGGTTAAGATGATTTTTAAGCACCATCATTTTGTTCATAGGGAGTTGCCAATTGTGTTTAAATTATCTGTTTTAACTCTTTCTCATCAGCCAATCAAATAAGCATCACAACTATTTTGAAAAGGTAACAAAATGTTAAATAGATCAAAGAATGGCCAGTTGCATATGGCATTTTTACAATTTTTTCCTCATCCCACAAGAGTTTTAAATGTAGTTTTTTGCCTCTTTGTGAAGAATTCATGGTAAAGGATGATTTTAGCATTAGATTGACAAGGGAGATGAACATTTAGGATTAAGCATTTTCATTCTGTAAATGTTCCTTGCACCAAATATGTATGAATATCATCTTTAAGCCAACAGTCATCAAAATGAAATAGGAAAGAGTGATTGGGTTCTTTGAATACTAATCTGAATTATGCCAATTTTAAATTTCAATCCATCTACCAAAACCTGAATAAAAAGTGAGAGTACCACAATCACAATGAAGCAAATGAATCTATACATAACATTTATATGCAGGGTTTTTGTCTATGATAAGTTTCTGCCTTCAAATTGCATGTTAGAGAGAATAGCTACAGCTGTTTATATTTAATCGTGCATGCAGTATTGTGAACATCATTATCAATCAGCATAGCTTATCAGACCACAGACATATACATGCTGAAATCATTTGAACACCTTGAGATGACTAAGATCATGTTTGAAGAGAATACTGAAAAGTAGATTCGAATTTTCCCCTTATTTTTTGGGATGTTGTCCAATTAGGTTTTATGTGACATTTTTTCACTTTGGTTGATGAAAAGAAAGTCCTCACTTATTCATTCATGAATGTAATTAGGTTAATTGAATTATCACATTTGTATTTTCATGTCACCCAGATGGCATTTTTGAAAAGTCCCCCAGGAATATTTCAGAATGATATCTATAAAACAATCTAACACTTACTCTATTGGACCAGTTCGTTGAAAAATCAAGCAATTCATATATATGACAGTTTTATTGGGTTTCATAATTTGTGACTATAAAGATGAGGCCTTACAGAGGAAAAAAAAAAAGAAATACTTGTCATTCTCAGAAGGAAAGGATTTTTTGTTTTGTTTTTCTGGCAGGAAGGGGTTTGGTTCTGTGATTTCATCAGTGCAGGGAGCTTCTGTAATGAAAACTCCCTCCACTGATGCTAATCACACATTTTCAACAAATGGTCTTTAGGCATGGATTCCTATTTGAATTTCATTTTCCATAATCATAGATTTTAGGTGTTTCTAGAAGAATAGTACTAGAATGTTCTTTTGTTAAAGATTCCAGATGTTTGAATCTTTGTCAAGATTCTAAATATCATGATTATTTGGCTTAGAAGCACTTATCTTTTCAATCAAATGGACATGGTCTAGCCATAAAATATTTTAAATTGACCTCAATTCAGTGAGATGGTAAATTAATTATTCTCATGTGCACTAAAAGGGGATTCATTTCTTGGGAAGGAAATTAGACTAGATGACCTCTGAAATCTTTCCCAACTCTAGCATTCTGTGATTCCATGAGATATGTTTTTTCAAGTCAGGCTAGGAAAATCCAATTATTTAATTAAATATCTGAACATTTCATTTAGGTCAGCAAAGTATTCTATTCTAAAGGTATCTTGTCACCTATAAAAGATGAATAGAGTTTACATCAAAGAGAGAGACCAAGTTTTGAGCTGTTAATTTCCAGTTTTTGTCTCTTCAAGGCTAAGCAACACCTGACCCACCTTTTTGACTCTAGCCACACATGGAGACCCCCCACCCCTTTCCATTTTCTGCTCCTCTCACCTCATTCATTTAAAGATTTACTAGTTCTAGAGAGGTCTCCATTACAATAACCATACACTACCTCAAAAAATCAAAAAATTCCATTCAACTAACATAGATTACAGCTCCTTAGCTACAAACAAAACAAACCTGGTTCTCAGCCCTATGATGATGAACTTCTATGAATTTAGCCAGGCAGAGTTTTAGATGACAAATACAGAGCTTTATACATAATTTCCAGTTTGGTAAGACTTACTAGCATTATTCACCTCTGCTGATATGGGCTTTGTGAACTTAGGACTCACTTCCATGCTACAAAGAGGTAATGAAGAGAGTTTAGGTGGACATTAAATAACTCTAAATCTCCCAATTAGAATGTGAATTCCTTATTGACAAGGACTATTTTTTTTTTTTTTGCCTTTCTTTATATCCTCAGTGTTTAGCACATCAGCAAATAGTAAGCACTTTAAACATGCTTATTGATTTCATGAAGTTTGAGGTTATATAGCTGAAAATGCAGCTTCCAGATGATTTCCTGACTTCTATTAAGTATTTGAATTCTTGGGATTTAAGTCCAAGAGAAATTGGGGGGAGGGATGAAGAAAAGAGGGAAATTTCATGTATTATTCTTTCATTTGTAATGATTTCTCCAGACTAGATGATAAATTCCTAGAAAGCAGGACAAAGCCTTCCCACCAATATAGATTATGTCATCCAAAGAATAGCATGATAACCTAATTCAAGGATTCTACCCACTAAAATGGTTAACTCTGGATAGAGTTCTGGACAGAAAAGCTAAAGCATTTGTTATTATAAGTATTTTCTGACCTTCCCTCCCACTTTTTAATTTTAAGGAGGCCCACCCAATTCAGCCACCATAACCTACATAATACAGTCCACAAAACAATAAACCCCGCCCCCCCTTCAAGCCTTCATTTGCAAACCAGAGTTAGAAAGCAGACTGACAGTTTAAATAACAAACAGAATGACCTAGGGTTCAACACTGGAGAGTTCTGGAATGCTGTGGCCTTTCTCAATGCCTCCTGAGTGAAAAACCTAGGAAACAGCCTCTCATTATTAAATTGGAGAAATACCTATTCTTGATCAAATCACCTAAAAGAAAAAATTATTCTTTCTTTGGTAGTCTGGTAGAATGGGAAAAGCAATGAGTAATCAGTGAAAAAACCTAGGTTCAAATACACTGTCATTTCCTCTCGCTAATCCTCAGTTTCCTTGCCTATAAAATGGGACAAAATATTATTTTAATTCCCTACTTCATAGGATTGTTGTAAGGACTGGATGGGATAAAGTCTATATAAATCTATATAAACTTTTTTTAGGGGGATGCACTTAAAACAAATGAACAAAATGTACAAGGTGAGTATTTTATTCCCAGATTTGTGAGCCACAAATCTTAGAATTCATCCAAGGTGCCAAAAGGAGAGTCTCATCCAAATCTGTTGTCTTCCCTGACACAAAATGTGGCCAATTCTCTCCAGTGCATCAGACAGAAACATAAAGAGTCACCAAAAACCACATGACTTGGTAAAGCTATGAAATGGTCCAGGTCAAACCCATGAGTCACAAGGTTAACATTTAAAGGCAGGCAGATATTGGAGGGGGTTAGTAAGATGGAAGGACTCCCTTAAACGGTAAGGGAGATGAAGCTGTTGTATCTCTGAATGTTCCTCTTCAGGATCTCCGAGCAGGGACCAAGTACTCGCTCAAAACGAGGACGATCAAGTTTCACACACTTCAGAGGTCCACGGGCCACAACAGTGGCTGCCCGAGGCCGGTTGAGCAGCAGTGCTATCTCTCCTGCAAAGAAGAAGAAAAAGATGATCATGGAATTTGAATTTCTTTCCTTTCAAAATGTATACATGTGTGCATGTGTATGGATCCATTTGTTTATCTGTAGAAAACAAATGGATAGAAAGATAGACAAATGGATAGAGAGATAGTTATGGGGCCAAAGGAAATTGAAGGATAGGTATCTGTTGGGCACTAAACATGCATATTCTTATAAGGGCTTTGCATGATGAAATCATTTAAAAGGATTTTGTCTCATTTTAAGGGCATTTTTATTGATAAAAAAAGGGAAATCAAACATATGTAGGAGGTGGAGTGGGGGAAATGTCTTTAAATCAAGAGAGAACACATAAATTGCCACGAATTTCTGTTTAATTTAGTAATCTCACCAAAGTAATCTGATGGCCCAAGTCTTCCAACCTCCACATACTCCTCATTATCAGACCTGCGCTGAAGGACAGAAGCTGTGCCCTAGGAAATAGTAAGAGGCAAAAAGGGGAAAAAACAAAATAAGTTAAATGTTTCCTTTTTTATACTATTTAAACATTAAGCCCCAGTGAGCCAATTAATGCTATATTCTTCTTCCTCTTCAGAGACACTTCAGATTGGGAGAAATAGAAGCTATTCAGTGGCATGATCTAATTGGCTGGATGTAGCTTTCTATATGCTGCTATTTCTCTAGTCATCAAGCTTCCATTTTTGTTTCTGGGAACACATGGCCAATGCATTGCAACTGGAAACTTACAAAGTAACACATTTTCCAGGGCCCCCGAACTTATACAGCAAGTTGGAAAATTTTCAGAAAAAGAAATTATTTCTTTCCTTCTGGAGGGGAGTATGTATCTCTTGTCATTAAAACAGCCCTTTCTTTCAGTTGACCTTGTTCTAATTCCCAAGGACTGGGAAACCTTCCAGTACCCTCTGGGTCCTCCCAGTATACAGTAGTAGTAGCATGTTTTCAGGGACATATCATCAAGTGACTGATCTGACTTTCCCCCCACCATGATCCTCTGAAAAGAGCAGGGGGAGTAGGGGAGATATTTTTACTGTTAAATTATTAACACTAAGACCGTGGGCTGAATTGACATGGCAGAATAACAATTAAGAAATGCCTTATAAAGCCACCACAAAATACATTACACATTAAAAGGACAACCTTTAGACCCATGCAACCTAGAAAATAGAGCTGATCAAGATATTTTTATTGCTCTCTGGCCCGTCTCTAAAATGGTGCCAACCTTATTAACACCAGCTCTAAAATAATATGTGTGGTCAGATGCAGTTCCTCTAGGCTCACCATCTAGATCTTCTGAAACAGATTTATGCACTCACAAGCTGGAAGAGACATTAGAGATCATCTACCTCAATCTTTTCTTTTATAGAGGAGGAAACTGAGCTCAGAGAGAATAATAATTTGTCCAATTTTGCTGGCAGAATCAGAACTGAACACTCCAGTATAGTGTCAAAGAAAATATAATGCCTTGTGAGTCTAAAGACCATACTATATTTCCTACCCAGAAATCAGGTTTTTAAAAATAGCTACCTTATTATGGTGAGATAAATCTCCTTTTTTGCTCAGTTCTGCATGTACCCGGTGAAGGGATGAGAGGGCAATAGTATTTGAATTGCTGAAAGAGATAACTCTTCCAAAACTCATTCCAAATAAAAAATAATTAGGGGGTTCTTGTGAGACACACTAAGATGTAATCCCTCCTCCACAATTATCAAGGAAAGGAGAATATGCTACAAAGAAGAAAGAAGAGCAGTTGAAATACCCAGACGATAATGGATGACAAATCCAAGGAAGGAAATCATAATATACTCATGACCTCAAATGTGTATGTACAAATACTCAACATTTAGGCAACAAATAAGTAGAACTGGGAATCCTAAGTTTGGAGGTACTTTTGATTTCATGGATATCACTGAGACATGACAAGATGAAGCCTTTGATTGGACCATGGCTCTAGATGGGTATACCTTGTTCTAAGGCTTCTTAAACTTTTTCTATTCACAATCTCATTTCTCCTGAGGAATTTTAACATGACCCTGGGTATATAGGTATATAAAATATGTATACAAATCAAACATTTGCTGAAAATAAATCATAATTTTGCAACCTCTATATTCAACTATGAGAGTCCATATGGGGTTGCAAACCACAGTTTAAGAAGCTGGGCCTTATGCAAAAGAAATACTATGAGTTAAAGGAAGAAGTGACAGGAAAGGCACTACTCTATATTAACAAGATCTACTCCTGGGGGAAAATGAAAATATGGAGGGAAGAGTAAACATGATAGGGATAAATTGAATAAAGATCAATGGAGAGATAAACAGAAATTACTTTGTCATTGGAGTGTAGACCCCTGACAGAAAGAGAAATAGATGAGAATTTTAGGAAACATTATCAGGCAAGCACACAAACCTAGAATGATACAGTCTGTCAGTAAGCTGGCATTCATTAAGTGCCTATTATTTTCCAGTCACTGTGGTTAAGTGCTGAAGATGAAGAAAATAGCAAATAAACAAACAAAAAACCCATAACAAAACAACAAAACAATTCCTGTGGAGCTTATAATCTATAAGTAGTAATAGAGGATTTATCAATTTTCAATTTATCAAGTTTATCAATTTATCAATTATCCAGATGTTTGCTAGAACTCTCTCTGCCAAAAGCAGTGCAACAGGGGGCAGCTAGGTGGTGCAGTGGATAGAGCACCAGCCCTGAAGTCAGGAGGACCTGAGTTCAAATCTGGTCTCAGACACTTAACATTCCCTAGCTGTGTGACCCTGGGCAAGTCACTTAACTTCAATTGCCTCAGCAAAAAGCAAAAAAAAAAAAAAAAAAAAAAAGCAGTGCAATAGCTAATACCTTTTTGCTCTGCCTTAGCAATGAATTTCATTCTTCAAAAGATGGAGGAACCAATAAAAGAAACTTGTATTCTGGACCTGATTCTCACTAAGAGGGGAGATTTGGGGTGGGAATCAATCAATCAAGTCAAATAAACATTTAAGAAATGCCTACTATGTGCCAGGAAATGCACTAAGTGCTTGAGATAAAAAAGAAGCAAAAAAGTATGTGAATTCTAGGAGAAATTGTTTACTCCCTCATAGGGTTTTTGATAGATGACCATAAGTTTAGAGAAAGCAGATTTCAAAGGCTTCAAATTAAAAATAGGTACATCTCACAGACTAAAATGTTACACAGCAAGTACAGCTGAGAAGAGAAGGGAGATGCTTAAGAATGAAATTGAAGACAAAAAAGGAAGCAATTTCAATAGGGAAAGAAAGACTTTTCTGAAGATACCTATATAGATGGATAGGGAACTCACCAATTAATTTATTTTAAAAAGATAGAAGAACAACAAAAATAGAGGATGAACTTCAGAACATAACATGGTCCTATAGAATGGAAAGAAACAAATGTTTGTTAAGAAAGAGTTTACTATCTGCTAATCATGTGGGATACCTTTACAAGCAAAAAGACAATCCCTTTAGTCAAGGAATTTACATTTCATTATGGATAAGACAATACATAAAAGGAAATTGAAAATTGATGAGTGGGGAATGAAAATATCCAGCTTTGGATATTCAAGAAAAGGGCCAGGAGGGAAATGAAGGCAAGCTTGGTCTCCTGCTCACTAATGGAAAAAAGGAGGCAAAAGACCTATTACAGGTTGAAAAGGACACCAAGATAGTTGATTTTCCAAGGCAAATACTCCAGGCCCCTTCACAAATAGAAGGGCCTCAGAAGGAATTCATCAAAGTCAGGAATGCTAAAACTTAAAGTAAGGTGAGGATGACAAGGGAAGGTAAGAAGAACAAAGAGATTGTTTTTATTTCTTTTTAGGTTCTATCTGAGAAAAAAAGAGGGTTGAAAGAAGGGATAGACTCCTCCTTGAAGTCTATGGAATGGTGATAATGGACAACAGAAAAAAGGCAGAAGTGCTCGATTCTATTTTCTCTTGTTTTCTTGACCAAGGAGAACATCTCTTGTACTAGATATGACACAACAAAAATTACTAATAAGGAGTTGATACTCAAGATAAGAAAAAAAGGAAAGAAGGAAGGAACAAGAAAGGGAAGGTGAGAAGAGAGGAAAAGGGAAGAGAAGAAAGTACCCAAATTATCAGTCAGTACTTTGATTTCTGGAAAAATTCTGAAACCGATAACTAAAGTCAAGTTGGTTGACCAACATTTGGAAAGGGTAGCAGAGATTACAAAGAACCAGAACAGGTCGTAGTGACAATGTAAATGTAAAGAACATTCACACATATAGACACATAAATGAAAAATTATAAAGAATAGACCTGGAATGAAAAGATATATGAGAGTAAACTACCAAACCACCCCTTCATGGAGGTGGGAGATGGACAAGCATCACACATTGCATATATTGGATGTACTAGTTGCTTGCATTAATTTTTCCCCTTTTCTTTTTTCTTTTTGTCTTTAAAAATATTATTTGTTTATATTCAAGACCATAAACTCTTATACATAGCTACACCTCCCCATAAAGATGTCCTATAATTTGGAATTTTGAGTAAAGAAGTATGGGATAGCTATAATGTACTTCTTTAATTATTAAGTGATTAAACTAATTTTGCTACTACATTCTCTTCACATAAAAAATGTACTTTTATAGTGAAGTGATAATAAAAGTACCAGAAGTGGTCATGTGGAATAGAAAAAATATATATATTATTTGTTATATGAGATGGCTTTTAGGATGGGGATGAGGAAATACTGCAAAAAATTATAATGTAAAAAACAAAAGACAGGAATACAGACTTATTTTTTAAAAAATAAAGCAGATCATACCAGGTGAACTTCATGTCCTTTTTTGACAAGATCTCTGAACAGAGATATGAAGGGGTGCTGTGGATAACGTTAGCTATATATATATATATATATATATATATAT